>CAFUXE010000076.1:560315-669204 GCA_903364295.1 Serranus cabrilla
GGCTATTATTGACATGCCTGTGACTTCTTATGTTTGTTTAAATGATAAAAAACACAATATGAGCATGTGGAAATATACTTTCTAACAACTTAAATGCCAATATTAAAGACTTAAATACCTTTAAATCACAAAACTGGCATTGCCATGGAATATTTAGTCAGAAAATACAATATTCGCCCGATATAACATGACCTTCCTTATAAACCAAGCTCACTTCTGGTCTTTATCCAGATGCAGAGACATGTCAGTTTGTTAGTTGAATGAATACAGATAATAAAGTCTCTGTACACCTCCCTAACCTACAAAATGTAACTCAAAGAGACATGTACCAAACACAAAAAATGCAAAATGACTGCAAAAAGGCACTAAACCACCAAAACACACACATCATGATTGCAAAGAGGCGAAAATTGGCAAAAAAGATACAAATCCAAATCATAAAAACATAAGTGGGAAAAAAAGAACACAGCAAGTTAAATAAAACTAAAGGTTAACAGTTTGAAACTAAAATAAATATTCTTGTGCAATTTAATTGAGCATAAGTCAAAACAGATTAGCACATTATTGCATCTTTATTTACATTTTAGACAACTTTTTGGAATCGGGGTTGTACAAAATGTCTACAAAGACCACCATAATATCCCGTCATCTTTTTGTCTCTTTGTAGTTTTCTCTGTTAAGTGATTTAATGTTTCTCTGTGGTCATTTTAAATCTCTTCCTGGTCTGTATTTGCCTCTTTGTGTGACATTGTGTAGCTGGAAGCCAGCGGTCCTTTGATACTTTGGACCCAGTAACTCTGTTTCAGAAATCCATTTATGATTCTCCCAACAAGTGTCATTGGCAATCAAAAATTTCACTATAAATGCAAATTCAAATATACTGCTTCAACTATTAACAGCTGTTCCCAAACATGCAAAATATGTCGCATGTTGTCCGACCGCACGCATAGTTTCCGCTGATGATATGTGACAAACTCGGCAATTGTCATGCATCTTCTCAACTCTGCCTCGGATGGAAATAAAGCTCTCAGGACTATAAATGCTAATTTAAATGTTCATTCTGAGGGCGAAGAGGAGTCAGGAAATATATTCTAATAACAAGAACCGTACAGTGTTTGTCCAGAACAATGTTTCACAGCTCTCTAGGCTCCCAATTACATGAAAACATGTCTCAACCTCAGAAAGAAGTTATTATTAAAGCCCAAATTGCTTATTATACCGAGCTCAACCTACAATAAATATTTGATTGGTAAGAGTGTCTCTGACCTGCTGCACAAACGATACAGATGTGATTCTTATGCAAATCACAGAGCAGTTTAGTAAAAACTCAGACCCTGATAATCCAGGTGAAATGATCCATGATACAAGAAACAAATTAGCACATTTAGAAGAAATACATATGAAACGGACATCACATCCTGCAGTTATCCTGTTCTCATGTCATCTCCTCCTGATTCCTGCCATCAGCACAGTTTAAAGTGCATCCTCCATCTTTGAAGTGTCACATTTCACCACATCTCTAATGTTTGCTGACTCTCTGAAGTGTTAATGCCGGTATAAGTGCAGCAACACTCGAGGTAGGGGGAAAAAAAAGTCCACATGCTAGTACGCACAAATGGCTCAGGAGAGATATTTCACATTTTTCAGGCTGGATAAGAGGTGAGGGATTTGCTCTTTGCAGCAGCAGCAGCGTTTCAGGTTTAGGGAGGTACAAACAGACAAAAATATGGATGGAAATGAGTTGTACTTAAAACTTTAGAAACTTTGTTTGAAACTAACTTACGAGTTCATTAGAATTCACACCGAGTTTGGTTTAGTATTTAGTCTGGTTTGCTTTTAACAGTGCAGAAATGTAAGTTTAAAATAAAAAGATTAACCGAAGACTGGAATTATACTCGCAGTATTATTTCTTATTGGTTGGAAAGCTGTCGGTGGAAAATGTAAACACTGAGATAAACAAAGCAACATAGAGCCGAACTCACCATGAAAATATGACCTATTATTAGAGCCGTCCGTGGCCGAGAGGTAAGGAGTGTAATGCCAAACTTTTCATGAAGGTGAACAAGCCATGTCACCAGTAGAGAACTTTGAAATAAAACCCTATTCTGCATTAACAGAAAAATTAGTGAAAAATTCAGTCCTGTAAACAGCTTAGTAGGGCTTTGTCTTTATTGGAATAAGGGGGAAAAAAACAATATTTTGCACATGTAAAGATCATCAATGACAACTATCACATCCATTAAATGTGAAGCATTTTAGCTTATTTTAGTTCAGCAGGAAGAAAGGGAGAAACAGCTAGTCGGGCTTTGTTCAAAGGCAACAAAACCTGCCTGCAGGCTCCTCTAAAGTCAGACCAGAATAGCTTTTTCCCCTGTTTACAGTCTGTGCGCTCAGCTGACCAAATGTATGGTGTGTATATATGTGTTTACAGCATGTATTCATCATTTTTACGATAAGATCAAAGCGAAAAAGAAATAATACTGACCAAGATTCAGGGAAAACATTATTTAGGATTAATTAAACATTTTATTTTATCTTCAATTGGAAAAAAGGGGCAGTTTTGAAATAACTGTGAGAACCAGCAGATGTTAATACCGAGCTAGAGTAGTTAAGATGATGGACGCAGAGAGGGGAATAATACATTTAAAATGAAGAGTCTGAAACTAATGTGGGGCTTCCTGCCCTTAAAGTGTGAAAACCTGCTGCAACTGCAAGATTGCTTTCCAAAGTTAGCATCTTATTCAGCTCTTTATTCAGCTCATTACAGGGTCGGTATATATTCTGCAGCGAGGTGAAATCTATATGGCAGTGGAACTGAAAAAGCCCCATCAGTACTATCTCCGATACTTATGAATAGTTGGATTATAGCACATCTCCCAGTGTGGGAGAAAGAATGAGTATTGACTCGCTGGGTCAGAGAGGCAGAGGCACAAGAGAAGCAGGTAAAAAGCTGCAGGGAAACAGCTCAGAGGTGTTGAAAAGAAGAAATAGATTTCCATCAGCAGACTCTCTGAGCTGGACAATAAGGGATGATGGAGAAATGATGGAGGTCTGTTTCAGAGAGTCGCTGCCACAAGGTTGGGAAATGATCAACTGAAAGTGGACGATGAGTGAAAACAGCTGGATGTCTGATGACGGACGGCATCAGAGGTCTGAAGTCAAGTGGAGGCATTAAAGGTGAGATGTGTTGGGAAATGTAAGTCTTTACAAAACAGCTCGAACATACTCGAATTCCCCTCAGAGAGGTCAGAATACACAGAGCACGACAAGTGGTTAAAACAGTACGAGTACAGAGGAAATAAGATAGTGCTGCCAACATTAATGTGCTCCTTTTTGCAATTAATTTAAAATATTTGAATTTTTAAGTTCCAGGTGGGCTGAGTTTGCTGGTATCATATAAAACTAGAAGACCTGAAAGATCCTTTGGTATCTTGTCAGGAAGGAAAAATTTGAATGAGGAAAAACCACTTTTCAAATGGATCTCTTGACCTCTGACCTACAAGCACCTACAAGTCTCCCCTTTATAGACAAAAATCCATCATTAAAAGCTCTACAAGCTTTAATATCAAGTCAGTGTGAGTTTGCTGCATCTGTGAACAGGAAATGGATTTTATTTTGGAAATCATTCCAGGGATTTTTTGAATAATCAAAGTCGAAACAAACAGGAATGTTTAACCTCTTAATCCAGAGAATCCCCAGAAAAAAATGCACATTTCATCATCATGTATTTATAGAAGATAAAGAGTTCTTCAGCTTTCAGAATATGTGAAAAAATATATGTTGTCTGAATTATCTCTTATGAGGAAGTCGTTAAAAAAGGAGTTATTTCCAAGGAATATTCTAGTGAAGAAGCTGCCGTTGACATTTTTTTTATTTTTTGAGGCATCACAGGGCAAAAATTCCATTCAGCATATTTTAATATTATTCTAAGATCAGACTTTAGCACCTTCTATTGGCTTTGTAAGGAACAGAAATGGGGAATTATTCCAATAAAAGTCTGAATTTAGCTAATTATGTGTTTTAAACAGGATCAGAGAGTGCCTTCACGTGTGCTGCTGAATGATTCATTCATGTTGGAGCCCATGGATAGAAAGAAACACGTTTTTCAACATTCTTCCTGTTCTGACTGCCTCTTTTTATCAATGATGTTGGAATGGAGAAAAAATAAATCAATCACCCATTTATACAAAGGAACGGTCAGAACCCAGTGTCTGTTTATCAGTATCCTCACAGCCGAGTTCTCACAACACAACCAATGTCAAACAATCCCACAAATGTGTTCGACGGCAGCAAAAGACGTCATCTGCAGTGAGGCCACTGACTGAAGGTTTCTACCTGCTATAGTGAGGGACGATCTGCAAACACTGCCTGTTGTGATTCACTGCAGCGTCACCGTTTAAAAAACGACGGTGACAAAGTCAGGGTCGTTTTCATTTTGTCTCATTCACAATGGATCCAGAGGCAAGAATGAAGGCTTTTGCTTTTTTGTTGCACCAAACAAAGAAATAAGTGTGTTTGTGAGTCAGGTTGCAGAGGGAGCAACATGTGCCCACATGCTTGAGAAAAAAGGTGCAAAGTGCCTTCTTGGTAGATACTGAATGGTAAATGCCATAACTGCCCGACATGCCAGAAACATACTGTGTGTTGGTGCTGCATTATGCAGCTGGTTCCCCTTTTACTTTACTCTGACCCTGCCCCTCAGACAGCCTGAGTACCACTGGGACCACAGGCCAAAACTTTAATGAATATCCAGGCCAAGACTTCCTCTTCTCTCCACCGGTCATTGTTTACGGTCTCATTAGGCACCTGAGACCCGAGCAAGGAGTTGAAGTTGAGTAACGACATCTTGCACTGGATTGTTTCTCAGCATATGAATGCAGATACATTTTGAAAAGCTCGTAAAAAGGTAAATTATCGTCAGATGAAAGTCAATGGGTTCCACGACAGCATATCAGCCAATGTGATCAACTGTTTACCAACAGTGGCAAGAAAAAGATATGTTGAAATAAACTAGTTTTCTGCATAGATCTGTCATAAAATGTGATCTGACCTGCATCTAAGTCAATGTTTTTAACCTGATACCACACAAACAATTCAAAAGTTTCAAGTCTATATTGAACACATCCATGAAACAGCCTACAGAGTGTCTTATCAGCTGATGTTTCGTGAAGGCGTGACTCTGATGAAGGCGGGAGAAAGAGCTGATGCGTTAGCCGATGTGAACCATGCCTCACAAAAGAAGAAATCTCCAAAGACCTACGACCAAGAATTATTAATTTGCATTAGACTGAAAGGTTTTACAGAGTAATCCTAAAGACTTTAGGTGTTCACCAGTCCAGTTAGACAAGCTGCTTTAGTAGTGTGCCAACTCTCACTAAACGTGGGCGCCAAGCCAAGGTGACTCCAGAGATACAATGCAGAATCCTCATTGAGGGAATCTTTGGTACTGGTTGACATCTCTGTTCATGAGTCTACCATATACAAAAGATTGAACAGGGATGATGTCCATGGCAGGATACCACGGTGGAAGCCACTGCTTTCCAAAACAAGCATCACTGCACACCTGAAGTTTGCCAAACAGCACCTTGACGCTCCACAACGCTACTGGGAAAAATGGTTTTTGGACAGATGAAATTAAGCTTCAATTGTTCGGGAAGAACACTCAGCACTATGGTGTTAAAAGGGCTGCATACCCAACAGTGGAGTACAGTGGAGGGAGCATCATGATTTGGGGCTCTGCTGCCTCAAGGCCTGGACAGTTTGCCGTCATCAAGTGAAAACATTCATATGTTGTTATCTTTTCATAGTTTCCATAGTGCAGGTATAAAGAGCAACTTTGAAAGTCGTTGCAGGCAGCAGAGGAAGAAATACAGCAACAAACAAGGGCACAAGGTGCTGAAAGAAATGCAAAATACAAGCAAGACAAAATTGCAGAAAGACAAATTTTAGGTGCAACTACAGAGTCAGACAAAGATGAAAACATTCTTGGTACTCTAAAAAGCAAAAAGCAGCAGGAAGAAAATAAAACCCTGTTAATGAAAACGGGAGCAGCTGTTCGATAGAGAGACAAATGGTGACTCAACAAAACACATTTTTCTAATGTTTCTCTTTCTTATCTGAGGTTCACGTCTCTTCTCCCCCTCTCCGCCTGCGCTCGGTCCAAAATAAAGGTTAAAAGATGAGCCGGATTCCTGCGTGTTTTCTTAGACCCTGACTGTAATCTGCGGCTGAGTATACATGTGCATTTTTTAATCTGGCTCATGTAAACGCTACATGCTGTTTACAGTAACCTGGATTAACCGTTATCCTGGCTTTGAAAACAGTTTTATCTCCCGGGGTCAGCGGTATTATGGGTACATTTTTTCCAGAGCCTTGACGGTAAGTCGGGAGGGCGGTCTCTTCTTCCTTCTCTTGTTTTAGATCCCATCAAATCAAAAAGTAGAAAGTTTGGAATATAACAGATTACTCTTGTAAATACCAGTGATGTCATGGCGCTCATGAATACATATAGTTTGCCCTGGGCTTTCTGCAGGGTTTCTAATTATTTTCAGATGTCCACAGGAGGCGATGGAAAAACCCACCAGTTTGTTTAATGACTTTGAAATGTCCATTTGCATGCAAGCAACACATTAAATCTTTACCCAAAGGCTTTGCTTGTATTCAAATGCACTCTAAATATTGAAACACACACAGCTATTTAAAAAAAAAAATGGAAATGAAAAATTGTGTTGACCAGCCCTGAGCTGATAACTAAATGGCAGCATAAGGTCCAGTTTCATCACCTCACAATAACTGACTCCAGCAGCACAGCTTGATTCAATAACAGATATTTCAATTCAAAAGCGAACTGAGAAGTTTGAAATCATTAGATCCAGTTTTTCTGAATAAAATATGACAGAAACTAAACTGGGAAAACGTCTTGCTTACATTATAGGTGAAGGAAGATGTGTTTACCTTTGTGCTCGTCGCTGAAGTAACTGAAGTAAGTGGGGCAGGTTATTGTAACCACCTCGCCCACGCTGGCCGACGGCCAACAGGCGATGATATCCCACATGCCTTGGCAGCCTGCCAGGAGGAGACAGCACCATTAACATGACATCACTCATGACACACACATGCAGGCCACAACGACTAAATTAAATCCCGTGTTTAACATGACACCCGGGACACAGACAACAGCAATCTCTCTGTTTTAAATCAAACACAGAAGGATTATGATAGAAATGTTGGTAAATTTGATGCAAAATTCTGGTTTTTCCGTTTTTGTTCTTCAATTCTTCAATCTTTGACTGCTGCAGATATTTCAACAGAAGATAAACATGCACAAAGCAAACATCATTTGTGATTTGGTGCTTTTTCTGTGGAAAGGTTTTTCGAGAGATTTGACCGCTAAATATTCTTCTCGTGTTCCTCTTCTGTCTAACCAGCTCTCAGTTTGGGTTCAGGAGGCAGACACCCTCTCCACATTTAAGAGGAGGCTAAAAGAGTTTGTACTTGCCAGTAGCTGTGTTTCCATTAGAGTCGAAGCTCATTTTAAAGCAAACGTTTGAAATGTGGCATTAAAGACAATGTGAATTACGGATGTTTCCTTCTGGTTTAGAGCAAATAAACAAAGCTGCATCAACATACTTTGGTCAGAAGATGGCAGTGTAATGTGCTGCTGTAGGCTAATCTGTCAGTAAACAGTAGAAGAAGAAGAGATTGTGCGAGGTTGCTAATCAGGCAACTTTGGAGAGAAGTCGTCAGGAATCAGATTCAATTGGGAAACTTATAATTGTACATTTATGTCAGCTCGTCTGGGCAGAAACAGCTGATCAGTTAAATGTTCGATATGTCAGAATTTATTTGGAAAAAGCATTTCCATCTCCATCTCCAAGTCAGGGTATAAACTTTTTGGTGTTTCCATTAAGCTTTTCTCATGCAAATCTTTAAAATGTGCACATAAATTAGTTAATGGAAAAGAAACTACTGTTGCCAAGTGCTTGCTCACTGTGGGACTTGTTGGATCTCTAAATAGTATTACAACAATGACATTCATCTATTTATACCCTTCCTAACATCGTCAAAAGACGAGAGAATGAACTCCTTGTATCTCCAAAATATACTTTTCCTTTTCCTATTTTTGTGATTCACGTATTTCCATTCATTATGTGTGATTACTCTTATTTTAGTGAAGGTATTAAACCTTTTAATTTTCCTTCTTCCTGCACCACCTCTCTGTTGTTTGGTCTCCTGTACCATTGTCCAAAAATGGACAATCACACACCAGTATTTCACTTTCCTGCGATGGTGCACTTGCTTTTTTCTGTGTGCATGTGTGTTTATGTTACATTAATGCCGCACGCTATAAGACACAAATTTGGTGCCTGTTCTGTGTCAAGGAAGCCAAGGAATTGCTGGACAGTCTCTATATTTAATATGTTGCATAACCAACAGGCTGTGAACGTATGGTTTCACACTAATTCATTTATTAGGGATGTGACCTGTGAGAGCTGCTCGCACTACCTTCCTGTCGAGGAAGCAGATAGCGACGTGGAGGGATGAGGGTCATTGCAGAGATAAGGAGGAGGAGAGCTTCCATGTATATTCTCTTAATGCACTTTGCAGCGTGTACAGTAGGTATGGGGATTTTTTATTAAAATGAGAGCAAATGGAGATAGCACTGACAACATTAATACAGATGACTGCATTACTGTTCATGCAGACTAGAGGTCGGACTCTGTATCTGTGGGAGTACGTTGATATATAATGTATCCACAGTGGGCGAGCCTGTGGGGGATCAACTCTCCCTTCAATCACCATGACAGACGTTATCATAAAGCATTTTCATGACCTTAATCCCATCATAACTTCCTACAAGGTTATTGTTATGCTTATAATCTTAGTTTATATCCTTATAATGTCACATCCATCATGAAAAACTTCCTAACTGGTTTTATTTGCGCTGCACACTCACACAGGGTTTGTTTTTTTCAGTATTGTTGCTGATTTGACCTCCATTCAGGCTGCAGGTTGATTCACATCATAGACATTATACCATTAACTGTTCCTATAACACACTGACCACACAATTGCATTGACCAAACACAATCAGCCGCTTTGGGTTGTGTATACAGGAAGTATAATGTTGTCTGTGACAACTATAATCTGTCTTAATCCCTATTTGTTCATATTTTGGTGAATTGGCACCATTATATGCAGAATTAGCTATAAGTGGTTCCTGTTTGTAGTGTGTTAGTCAATATCACAACAATATAACAATATTACTTGTAATAAAAACAGATATTAAACTTAACTCATTTTTGCTGCTTTTCGTCTGTGCTAAAATACAACAAATTCAAATTAGAAAATGAGGAGAATTTTTTTCTTCTTTTAATGAGCAAACTGAACAGTGAACAGAACACAAAAGGCTCCAATAAAAACATGAATGGTTGTTAGATTTTAAAGTGCACTTTTCTACTGTTACTTTCAACTAAATAAAAAAAAAATCTCAAGTGTAATATCTTTTGCAATGTGTTTATCCTGCAAGTGGACACTGCAGCCCTAATGCGCGTCGAGTCTGTGTGTTCTGATTTGATTTTCAAGTACAAATTTTGATGCAAATTGCAACAAAATTGAATTGCTTTTCTCTTCCTCCACATACACCGAGGAGGCACAGCTTGAAAGCCTTTGCTACAGAGTGAACTACTGCATGTCTGTGGTGTATTTTGGACAGAAAAGTCACCCAAAATCTGGTAAAAAAAATGTGACATGTAGTGTAATTAATTCCAGAAAAGGTGCAAGAAAAGCGAATAGAGGAGTTGGGTGGAGTTCCTGAGAATAGCTCTCATTGGACACAAAAATTGAAACCAACATCCTTAAAGTCCTCATCAGTGCCTCATCAGAAACTGGCCTGTATTTCTGCCAGATAAATAATAGGGCTTCATCTAGAAACCCTCACACTGTATTACCTTCCCTCACTACCTATTTGCTCCTGCTGTTCCCCATTTCCTCTAAACAGCCTCCTGCACACCCTAAACACAGAGAGGGAAATGTGTTCTGGAGAATGACCTGAAGTGACGTTCCCAAAGGTGCTGTTCTCGCAGCGCTCTTTCTCTAGCTCGATCTCGTTCATCACGTCACACATCTGCACCGAGCACACCTGTGGAGGAGGAGGAAAGCACAATTAGGTGGCAAGAATCAACATTTGCCTTCATCACATTCCTGCAGCTACAGCCTTTGTTTACCTATTATAATGAACCCACGGCTAATAATGTTCTTCGTGTCTGAAATCCCTCTTGCCAGGCAAATAGATTATATCATGGAAATGGATTAGGAAGTAGAGAAGGGAGCCACTGGGTAATCTACTGCGATTGCTCATCTGTGTCAACAAAGGCTGAAAAATGCGGGCTGACAGCCGATGGCGGAGAGCCGGTGGGTCGGGGAAAATGTGTAAGACGAGCAGCGAGGAGCTTGAGAAGGTCAGTGGCGATGAAGAGAGAGAGAGTGTGTTCATGGACTCCCGGGGAAGAGCTCGCGGCCAAAGACTCAAGGCAGTAAAGGTCACAGTGAGAAGAGTGATGCAGCCAAAAAGCACATCATAAATTAACAATTGTACAACTCATATTCTGCTAATTGGTCCTTAAAGATGTCTTTATATGTCTGTTTTATGATCCAGCATCACCCCGGTGCTGTAAACCATGAAATGATCCTCATCCATCATCCACAAATGCACTGTTCAGTGAAGGGTTGAGCTCCCAGCACACCTGGAACTGTTGTAAAAAGCAGTCGGCATCACCTCAGACAGGAAACACAACAAGCCATCGTTAAAATAAAAGGACACCTCTGAGAGAGACGACAACACCCTTGTTTTTGATGTTTCTTGTTGAGTGTATGCACGGCAGCATAATGACTCAATGTAATGAGGCAGAATAAACACAGACGTAAGAGTTGTTCATCACTTACAACAAGGAGCAAGTACACTATCTTCACGCCTGCTGCACTTTGTTATATCTATTCGTGCAGCAATATTTAAGAGCAAACAAACTTAAGCAGGAGGAGCAGATGATGCAGCAGACACTCACTCAGGGAGCAGCACAATAATCAGGAAAAGTTCCAGCCGTCAGATCGGAACAACAACTTTGAAAGTCGATGCAAATGTTGGTACACGACTTGGTGTCATATTACGCAGAACAGTATGACTTCAACTAAGAAGTAATGCACCAGAATAAGGGTAGGTATTCTTACCATTGCAACGTAAAGTTACAAAGCCACGAAGATCAGGTGAGCAGGTTGGGCAGCACATCGATGAAACCAGGAAACCAGTGTTTGTGTCTGGTCAATGGAAGTCATGTCTGAAAAGTGTTTTTTTTTACACCTTTCCCTGTTCTTTTGTCCAAACCTTGCTATTTTTGGGCCATTTTACGGCTTTATTGATAGGGAGAGATATAGAGTGAAAGGGCTCCGAGCCGCCCGGGTACGAAAACTGTGCCTCTGTGGTACGCGCTCAACCAGGTGCCACCAGGACACCTTGCTATAGTAGTTTTGTTGCCGAACCTGAAGGAAGTGGTTGTGGTGGATGAACGTACAGTAACCGTTAGTCAGTGGGTTGCCCCACCTTGTAACCCAATTGTTGAAAAATGTGCCTAAAGTGCCCTAATGGGAGGCAAAACGAGCCTAAAGTGCCCTATTCAATGGCGAGAACGTGCTGACTTGCCCTTTTTTTCATTTCACCCCTGCCCCAATCAATGATAGATAGGATGGCAAACCCTTTCTATCGGTCAGTAAACTAGGAGACATTGTCTATCCAGCAGTTAAGTAAGTTAGAATTAACAATATTTGCATATAAGTCGATTCCAGATTCTTTAAAAAAGGAGTAAATGTATTTTACATGTTCCTATAAAAAACATGTCTGGAGGGGAGCTGAAAATCCCACACAAAAGAGCTTTAAAGATTTAGCTCTAGGTGAAGATTTCCTAAAATACTGCTGTGCTGCTGCTGTATTTGTTAGCCATAGCGAAATGAGCTGCTGTTAACATTACAACAACTGCATCAGGGGCAATAACAACCTGTAGATAAATAACCTTCATTGAAAATGTGGGAAAAAATCAGCATACACAGTGCAAACTCTGTCATACCTCCATGTTATCACTCCTCCACACATCACTTCTGAGCCTCACTCACTCACTCTCTCCCTCATGGATGAGGTCGTCCTGACACTATCACAATCCACAGAACTTTGCTCACAGGAGACTTTGCCTGCAACCGATTACAGCAGAAAATCCAACATATCCACAAGCAACAGCAGCAGCAGCGGCCGGGAGGCAGGAGGTTTATCTGCTCGCGTTATCTGTGCAGAACAACATAGACGAGGAGGAAATCTCATGTTGGTCAGAGCCTTTGGTGATGTTTTTTTTTAGCATGAAATTGATTGTTGGGCGTACTGCAGAGAGAATCTGCACCCAAAAGCCCCTCAGAGGGAAAGGAAATACTTTGTGATCACAGTGAAATATAAAAAGGCAATAAAATATTCTACAGTCAGCACAGTCTGCTTTATCAGAGAGTTCTATAATTCAATATCAGCGCTGTAATCCTAATGTCAACCAGCTGCTGGTACATTATTTAGTCTGAGATAAGCTCTTTTGGATATCACTTCTGTTTAAAAATGTTGCACAACTAAGAATATTTTTTGAAAAATATGTAAATATGCTTAATTCCGAAAATGTGAGGAGGAAGAAAATGCATTCGGGTATTTAGCATGTTGACAAAAACATTTCCGTAATCAAAGTTTTTAACTGTCTCCCCTCAGTGAACTGCCTCCTTGGTGGAAGTCTGACAGCATTTTCTAGTTATCATTACGGTTTTTCCATGTTTTTTAGGAGTCTGTGACACTGATATAGGCAAATAAAAATAGCAGTACAATATATATTTTTTATTTGAAAGTCCGGCACCGACAGGTTCTGCTTCGAAAAGTCTGGCTGTTGGACAAATGTAGTTGATATATGTGGTTCAGAGTCTGAGCCACGATTGTCTCCATATAGATCTCGTTTCCTTTACCTACAGTAGTTGTCATATATGGAGGCAACATGCATACCTATCCGGCCACTACAACAAAATGCAAAGGAGCTCAAATCACAACACAATTGCAATAGAACTGCTGCTTTATTAATGTTCTGAATGTCGTTTATTGCATATTTAAGGATCAGGCTTCAGGTTTTCTCCAAACTCTAGCTAACAACCCAGATTTACAGTTTAATTTGATATGGAATTGGGGCATTGTTTTTGTTTCTTCTGGCTTTTGGGAAATGCAAACCAGTGACAACAAACTTTAAGTTTCCAGAAAATTATTAATATTGCATAAACAGTAGAAAAAGTGGAACAAAGTCCCTCATCAGGGGAGAACAGACATGATGTGTACATGGATTTGTACTGTATGCTGCTGGGATCAAGGTCTTCTTACTGCAGGGAGGTAGTTATCAGTTCATATATGCATGTATTATATTGTGAATAGTGGTTGAATAAAGAGACGAGGGGAGGGTCCTGTCCTAATGATTCATACTTGAGCTCACAAGCATAAATCACATATTAAGTGTCTGTCAGTTTGAGATGCTGAAAACCTAACTAAAACATCTACACTTCAGACAACCATGAATATTACTGCAGTGGGCAATGAATCAAAATGTCAATCCCAAACTTTGCAGATGATAAATGGCCTCTGCAGGGCCTCAGGGATACACACAGTGTCTCCATGAGCAAAACATCCCATAAATACCTGCCAGCTTGGATAGTTTGTTAGCACGGAGCTCATCATGAGGGCTGCCAGGCTTGTAGCTTCAAGTTTTTAGTGATTGTTGTCATTTCAAATGGCCGCCAGTCTTGCTTTGTTTGAGTACAAGATAACGATCAAATAAAAAATGAGCAGAGCTGACAGGGAAATGAAAGTTGAGTCTGTGTGAGGAGGCCACTCAATGCAGAGTAATGTGTTTATCCACATCCTACACTTCTCTGGAGAGCAGCATCTACATCATGGCTGCACGGCTTCAGCCTCATGTTGTTTCACTTTGGGTTCATCAGCCAGGAAGCTAAGCGCGAGCACTGGACAAGATTTAAGCTTTGTCCAGCCAAACATGCATAAAGACAGGAAATACAAGTGTGTAATACTGCTATACTTTCTTCCAAAATAAAATCAAACTGTAGTTCTGGGAAATGAAATCCCACAGCACATGCAATGAAGTGGTAAATGTGGAAAAAGTGGCTGAGGAGGGAAAGAGGAGCAGATGAAGAGGTGAGAGGGGATGTCAGGGCAGCAGGACTGAAAGGAGAGTCTGAGGGCATCTGGTGGATGGTTCAAGGATGGCAGGTCCAGGGGGCAGGAGGAGGGAACATGGCCTGAGGGCCGTGAGCAGGAGCTGCAGGAGGGACAGTCAGAGAGCCAGGACGAGCTAAACAACAGAGTCCTCACGACATATTCACAGCAAGCCACTGCCAGGAAGAGCCGACTGAACACACTGACAAAACATATGTTAGCTTGATGATTTAGATGCTGTTTAAAAATGGACTCAAAATATATTTAACAAAAACAACACAAAATACTTAAAATTACAAAATTGAATGGCAATAGAGTGCCTGGCAACGAGTAAGCTTCAAGTCAAGTAAAACAAAAAACATCCGTGGTTAGCTTAGCTTAAGAGATGTTATGTTGTACGACACAAAATACGTTAGCAAACTTGTGAATTTTTAAGTTTTTACGTGACCTATGAGACTACAGTGGTTGTCGGGGACTTTAAACGACATCGGGCCGGACATGGATGGGAACTCTCTCACTAGTCCGCCTTAATGTTTTTCCATGGCTCTTGCAAACTCCTGTAGATTGTAAATTAGGTTAATAAACATTTTCTTAGGCTAAGGTAGCTAGTCGAAACTGGTTAGCTTGTCAGAGAGCACTAACAGTTGTGACATTTAAGTCAGGCGAGTAGTACGCTATAGCATAACGTTAGCTTTTTACCTCTGTCAGATGCATTAAGGATTTAAATACAATAAAAGTGGTGTTGGTTTGTGAAGATTATCCTGCTGAACAAAACGCGTAAGCATCAGAAACGTGTGTTTGCCACAAAACTTATTTTATGCAATGATCCAAAAAATCCCATAGGCAAATTCTGAATACACCTCATGGCAATGCTAACTCCCGGGTTGGCCGTCAAAAATACATATTTTCGTTTGCTCGCTAGGTTAGCACAATCAGATATCAGGTGTTAGCTTACTGCAGGAACAGACCCTGATACAGTATTTCTCCAAGCTAACTGTAATGGAAAATGTTCTTACAGGTCATATTGTATTGTATTTACAAAGGATTTACAATTGGCACTTATGGTTAATATATCACATACCTCCCTTAAACTGTTATAGCTTGTGATACTACATTAACTTTGTGTTATTGCTTTTACTGTATGATGCTACAGATTATGTTTTCTAACTGATTTAGGCTGCCAAAATGTCAACTATTCAATTTCTATACAATACATTCTATTGTTTCCCTGGTTCTAATGGTGCAACCTGATAATAATCTGCTAGCTTGATGTACACACATGCAGCCCACGTGTTGCTCCTACCATGACGAGAATAAACTAATTACTCTGCATTATGTGGCCACACACAGACACAAGCTTATCCTTTTATTTGTCCGCTCTGGTTTTTTTCCTTGGACTTTAGAGTGATCCAGGCGAGCTGGAGTCTTTGCTCAGCAGCTACTTATCAGTGAGCTAATCATTCAGCTCGGGCTTCAGCAGTTTGGATCTTCTCATCTAATTCTTAGCCAAAAAAGGCATTTTTCTAAAAATGTCTTAGAAGTTAATCAAGATAGTGATGATCTTTTTTTTTTCTTGAGTTTGTTTTGGTTTATATCTGGTAGCTTCATGTTTGGAAAGAGGTCCTTCTCAGCCAAACTCATATAATATCTTCTCTTCTCCCATCTGCATTGTGTTTACCAGATAACACTGACATCCATCCACTAACATGCACTTTTTAACCACTTCTGGGATTTTCTGCGCCCCCTCGACATCCCATTTCCTCACTGGATATATTGATGAAACATGTCAGATTATTTTATTGTGAAGCAGCCGCCTCGGACTGTGAAAAGCAGAGGAAAGCTGCACGCCAGGAGCACACTGGCGAGATATTTTCCACACTGATGCGTATAAGAGCCACCAAAATATGTCAACAAATGACGTATGTGGTTGCTCTTTAAAGCCTCAGGGGGGGCCAGACATCTGAGATTTGTCAAAAGTGAGGAGGAAGACATTTTCACACAGCCACTTGGATGTTCACAGTCTCTTCAGCATGGAAAGAGCTTCATTGACAGACATTAAAAGGAAGCCACGCTGAGCGTCAAATGACTTAAATCCACCCAAAGGCACAACCAGGACCATGTGAGACTCTAAGCTTCTTACAACCAGACTTCTTTTCAATTCCCTTTAACGTTTTTTTTTATAAATTATAACAAACCGCATTGTCATTCCTGATCACTAAAATGACACTGATATGTCGGAGATAAGATGCTCAACTTAATTCCCTGTCAGGAGTTGTGTGCTGCGAGAAGAACAGCAGCAGAGCGCCTCTGACACTTCATCATGGAGATTAAACATTTCTAGAAAATAAGACATAACCGCAGATGACACTTTGTTTTAACAAGCCTGAAGGAAAGACCAACATCCCGAGGCGATTGGGTGCCAACAGATTATCTCATCATGCTATCAGATGGATGATATAACTTCAAACTCAAAGTCTCCCATAGATTCATTTCATTTCCAAGATGCACCCTCATGTGCACACAAAATTCCCTGCAGCATTCATCATCATCATTTAAACCCACAGATCAAAAATGTATATATATGGAGAGAGCATTACCCTCATTAACATACTTTTTTTTTCCAATTGGAAAGGCTTCTGATCATTATAGCTGCAACAATAAGTCGACTAATCAATCAGATAAGAAAAACTAAACAATTTTTTACAATCAATTACTCGTTAAAGAGGGTTTTCACACCAGAATGACAGAACATGCATTGTTCAACCTCTCAAATATAAAGATTTCCTGCTTTTTTTGGATTAAACTCAAACTGACTATACTAGACAGTTAATGACATAACCTTGGATTCATTGATTGTATAGCAGATTAATCAATAATGAAAATAATCATTAGTTGCAGCCCGACTGATGAACTAATTATCTGATTATGTTTTTCAAATTGATCCCTTTGTGGTCATTCACACAGTAAGAAGTCAAGAACATGCAGGATATAAAACAGTTGATGATAATGTGAACAGGAACATTTTTTTTTCTGATTTTGGAATAAAATATATATTCCCCAATTCTTAACGTCAGATGTCTCAGTGAGATGTCTGAGGACATCCAAGAACATAAGTATGAAATTAGCTTGAAATTAGTTTAAAATTAGTTTAAAATCATTTAGCACTATAAATATGGGAAAACACTCTTTACATTGCATCATACTGCAACAATACATCCTGACTGATCCTAAATATTTTTGGTTAAAGCTGCTCATAAACCCCACAGCTGTACAACAAGCTGAATCAGGAGTTCCAAACTCATCTAAATTTGGCTGTAATGAAGGTATCACCCCGTTAGAAATTGCTTTAATATCTATTTTCTAAGTAATACAGATCCAAAAATTTAATTTTCACCACAAATCGTTTAAAACACTCCCTTTCAAAATAAAATAAACATTGCTAAAGTAAAGGACAGCCTACTTACTTTTGGCAGATATCCGTAGAGGAGCAGTAGAAGGAGCAGCTGTGAAGGATCCATCCTGTCTTTAGTTTGGGAGTTTTCTTATTAAAAATCCTCGATTTCTGCAAAACTCCTCTTTATAATGTAAAGGCGCGCGTGAGGAGGCGCGAGGCGGAGTGCGTTCAGATGCGCGAGGTGAGACAAACCGCTGCTGCGTGCCGCTCCAGCGGACTGCGCTTTTCTCTGTGCGCTCCTCCAGCACGAGAGCTGCATCTGTTTCACTGTACCCGCCCCCCACCGCCACCACCACCACCGCCCCCCCATTCACAACTCCAAATCGCGTGTCCCAGAAGGCAGTTTGTTAACAAGGCTGTCAGGCTGCTGGTGACACACTAATGTGATTAAAGGGAGATGCTGTAAATTTAAGACGCTAGCTTAATTAACTGTTATTAAACCCCATGATTCAGCATCTATGAGCAACCAAATGTAGTGCAAGTTATAATGACTTACACAACAAACATGATGTATGCACTTCCTCTATATTAATAAATGGTTCATCTAGATAAGCAGTAGGTGGCGCTAAATCTCCAGTCAAGTGTTGTTATACCATTGCAGAAGATGACTTAATTATAAGAGCCTGCCAATCGAACCTTTAAGGATTTAATTTAATTTAGAAGACATGATGGATGAAGGGCTGGATGATGGCTATTCAAGCAGCATTTTGTAAAAATTCATATTTTTGTGATTTAACACCACTACCGTTTCAGAGTCGTACATATGAGCAGCTGTGCGTGTGCATCTGTAATGTTCATATTCCTTATCATTAAAAACTTAGTAAAACATGCAAGTGCAACAACACACAACATAATAAGCCAGCTAATATTACTTAGCCTGCTGGTCCAACAGGGAGTCGGCCAGCTCAGCATCTATCTTGCAACCTTTAATTTGGCCAATCTAAGAGTCTGTGAAAAGCATCATCCCCGGACATCAGGGGAGAAATAAATCCTCTATAAAATTTGGTCCAGATTCACCAAAATCGGTAGCAAAATTAAGCGGCAGTCTAGGTTGTGTGGTGCATCCACCTGTTCCACTTCCATAAAAGTCTCTGCATCCTTTGGAGTTCAACTTTGAATGGTGAAGTGGCAGCATCACCCACATACAAAGACTTGTGTGTGGTTGACCCCACTGGGCTGTCAATGGCTTTGGTTAAGTTTGTAAGCAAAGGCAGAGGAGCCATTGATTGTTCCCGTGTCGAACCAGCTCGTCTTGTTCTCCTCCTCAACAACAACAACAACTGCAGAATCCTTTTTCTCTGCTCCTCATTTCATAGTTCAGGCGCAAAACTAACAACCACAATAACTTGAAAACACTACAAACTGATGTTGTGTGTTTCATCTCCTGCAATGACCATATTCAGCACCAATATCACCTTGGCAGGTGATTACCACTCACTGCATTCGTGGATGTGTGACTGCAACATAAAACTGAAGAGAGTGCTACGGCAAAAGAAGAGTAAAACCCCAAAACAAAACTTTGAACGTCCAAACAAAACATGCACTCACCCAGGGTTTTTTCTAATGAAAACTTTTGCAGTGCTTGATAAGATATCCCGAGAAATATGAAACGTGACCACAACTCATTGTGAACATGTGACACCTGCTGCCACAATCTCTTTTCAAACAGTACGATTGCCGTTTTAAACCCATTGTCACTCCCTTTCCTTAAGGTTAGCCGCCACAAACACTATGCTAAGGTTAGCAAAAGAATTAGGCGAACTACACACTTTAAAAAATGTCTTCCATCAGCTGGACATGAACAGCTTGTTCTTGGTTTTCAGCAGCTCTGGACTATAATGTGGGAATGAAGCTGCACGATTTGTGAAGCAGAGTTGGAAATATACAGAGAGTCATCCACTAGACAGCTGCTTGTTTTGCATGCTAAAAATCCATTACCCAAATTTCACCAGTGCATCCTCTTGTAATTGCTAATGCATAAAGATGAGAAACGTGTAATCAGAAATAGGATATCATGCAAGTTTATGTCAGTCATCAGCACAACCTCAAAACAGAGGAAATAGATTCTGTGTCGGCCAATTTGTTCAACTGTGAATTTCACTTTATGCGATTTAAAAACACAGGGGAAGGTGATGACAGAGGACAAGATGGCTTTATTGGGTCCAAAGGAGGGATACAAAATTATCTAAAGGCCTTTTCAGCACCTCCAAAACCCATCTGTCCACTGCACCACACCCCCCACATCCATCCTGGATTACTGGCTGCACCATCAGACGCCCATCTCCTCCATCTTCTCCAGCCAGAGTCCCACGCTCACGCTGTCAGCACCGCTGCCGATCGACCCCCACTCACAGCTGACTGGATCTCAGAGCACAGCTTCACCCTCAGTCTCTGTGACAGGACGAGTTCACCCTGCAAGGCATTTCTCTGCATGAGCCTGCCCATTAATATTGATGGAGAATATGCTTTGCACAAGCCTAAACAACAAAAATATGTTTCATTTCATCATCAGTCTTTTTTTTTTTTTTGCATGATCACCGGTTCTCTGAAATTACTTTTGTTGTGTGAGCTCCCTTCACGGTCCAAGTCTAATTTGAATGCTATCCAGCTGCTGTTTATTTTTTCTTTCCCCTGCATCTATGTCGTTTTTTTTAGAGCAAAGTATAACAAAACTTCTGGGGTGGTGAAATTATACTCAATTTACATCCCTCACTCGGGGGCCTCAGGTGCATTTTCTAACTGAATGAAAATTAGTAGATACATAATGGATTTCTTTTCTTCCTTTGATGAGATGCCAGACCACCATTAAAACCATCGAGACAGAGCTTGTTTATAAAAATCCAAAAGTGATCATTACCTCCAATCTAGTGAATCATAATGAAAATGAAATATCAGTCAAAATAATAGCAATTAGATATTTTTCTTAACTGTGCAGCACTAATTATTAATGTTTATTATTTAACTGGCTTCCTGTCATTTTGCATAAGTGGCCCCCAGGCAAACTAGGTTGGGTGTCCCTGCTGTAGTGTATAATATGGTGTGTGACAAATAAACAAAATGAACACACACAGATATCCCACTGTGTGCAGCTTTTAAACACATTGACTGAATCTACAATGACTGATTCATAATTCATTACATGAAACAGAAAGTTTCTTTTAGTTTCATTTCAGACAGAATTGACCTTTACATCCAGGGCGGTGAAGTATTAAACCAGAAGACTACCTCTGGAAACTCAAGGATCCCCGCAAAGTATTTCTTTGCTAATAAGGTCAAGCGTCTTTCACTGCTGAATTAATCTGGAGCTGCCCGTGTCAGGCCAAAACTGAAGAGGCAATGCATGATGAACTACCTATTATGATACAATATTACTAACAAGTAGGACAAACTGTTCCTCCAGCTCTCAGAGAATGAAGCTCTGAGTAGCTTACACTTTAATTGAGACATTCCTTTTGTACTTAAAGCAGCTCTGTGTCTTCAGCAGGCTCCTTAGAGGTTAAAACAACCCATAATCCTTCACATCCATATGTCACATCTTCTGTATTTAACATGCAGAACTACAAAAACAAGATATGATTTAATAACCAGCAGCCACCTTATAGTTAAGTTTTACTGATTACATTAGATGAGCCCATGTGACTGCATGCAGAACTCCACAACTGAATGGAGGCAAAGCTAACTGTAGCTGCACAGACAACATTAAGAGTCAATAGGTTTTTTTTTAAAAATTATTATTATAGATATAACCATGAAACTTCCCCAGTTTGTTTTTTTATTAAGACAAATATTTTTTGCACTACAAGTTTTCTGAACTTCATTAAATATGCACCAATTCCCAGGACATAAAGCTGAACGTTGGAGAAAGAAAATTATTTTATTTTGTTGATATCGTAGATTCAAAAAATAATAAATCAGAAAATACTGTCTTTTTAAGAACAGAATGTTCTATAAACCAGGGTATGAATGACATATAGACAAACTTTAAAAGACAATTAGGAATAAACAGGGAAGTTTGGTGTTTTGAAGTATAGCTGAAGTGAAGATTTCAATAATTCTCAATGGAAATGACTATTTGAAGACAAAATATTGAATCCAATTCATAGCAACAATAATGTAGAACATGTTAAACACATAATATTGTGCAGCAGAGTTGGAGCTTTCTAACGCTGCCTGCATGACGAGGTTTAGACTACGTTCACGGTACTACACCTTTCAATATAACCCTAACTTCAGTGAATTTAAGAGAAATCTACAAATATTGAAATAAAAACACCCAAATGTCTGTTTTGGATGTTTTCTTTCCTTTTTATTCTGAAAGTAGACATGTGGGAGAAAAATAGCTCAAACCTCAAAATTGAGCAGCACCTGTGTTTTCGCCTGGAGTGTATCGTCTTGAATTAAGACTTCTGAGTTGCTAGAAGTAGCATTTTATCACTTTTCGTAGAGCATACCGGATATTTGCTTGGTTGGAATGAAAACCTGCATTCAGAAAAACCCTTTCATGGATTAGTTTGGTCTAATTTATATGCAGCAAGTGCATTAAGGACATGACCAACTCACGTTTTCCAGTCACACGGCACATAATCTGATGTAAAGTACGGCAAAGAGGTTGTATTTGTTAATTTATGATTGCTCTGGATGAAACATAAATTAATGAGTTTAATCTACTATTCCACATGAAAGCATCGCTATTTAAAAGACCCCCTGCCTCTGCCCCATCAATAACTACATTTGACTACAAATGCATCAATAACCTTTTAAACAGAGTAGAAGCAGAAGTTTTTTGTTGTTTAATGGCACAATCCCTTTCTACTGCCTGAAGGTAGCAGTAAACCTGTAAGATAGAGTCCCAAATGGTGCAACACTAACTACTTTGGGCGTCTTATGTGTACCAGGTAGGAGCCCACAAAGGTTAAATATAGAACCACTTTTTTAAGAGTCCTGGGAAAAGTTAGAAAGAGGAGCAAATTGGATTTATGCAAATCCTTTCCATGATTATCTTCATTCCATCTCCCCCAATTTTGATGATTATCAGTGAACTTCTTATCAAATATTAAACTCCCTTTTCCTTGTTTCATCTTTGCCTGCCAGTTACCGTCTCAGCATGTTAAGCGGGTTTTGCAGGCAGGATATCATTAAATTTGATATAAAACAGTGTTTTGGGTTATGCTCTCAAAGCAGATCCACATTTAATTTATTTGCATGTTTCAAACAAAGCAGGACAATCAGAGCGAGTATGAAGTTGCGGTGCGTCCGTTCGTGTCTATCAGCCCTATTATTATGTCCTCACAATGCTTTTCCAGTAATCCTCCCACCACTCTGCCGCCTGCGTTTCATTTGTGGCACCAAGCAACGTCTCTTTTCTGCCTCCATTAATAAAAAAAAGCCTTAACCCAAGGTGAAGGTGAGAGCATTAGTGTGTGTATAGTGTGTGTTATTATGTCATGTGTGTGAGTGTGTGTGCCATTGTCTGCTTGTGATTCAAACACATACAGGCAGGACGTTTGCCAACTGAGCCAGGTCAGACTGAATAGTGGAAGAGGAAATTGGAAGCGAGGTTCCACACCTGCGTCTTTTGGCCAACACACATGCATTTTACATCAGAAAGATATGCACTTTTTTAAAAACATATTCCTGCTTGTTTTGTTTTCGTCCTCATTATTTCTCCCTTTAGCAGACTTTGTTCTCCTTCATTGTTTTACTTTCTAATTCCACTGCATTTAATTTTGCAGCCCTGTTTTTTTAGAATGACAATAAAACTGAACCTTTAAACCTTGAACATCAATTGATTTTGCGCGAACAATGGGAAATAATCGTGATATTGGGTTTGAATGGGGAGCTTTTCATTAGTTGTTCGGCTACACAGCTGAGACATAAAAGGCGTAAACAAAAGCAGCACAACCAGAGATGAGATTTTAATTAATATGATTGGAAACTAACATCAAGAAGAGGATCCTGCTTCTTTTCCCTCAAGATGCATCTAGATTGTAAATATTATATAGGTAGCTATTGCTGTCAATAACATTTCTGCGTCTAATTTGTACCTCAGGTGCTTGTGCTGGTTGGATGCTTACTGAGGGCGAGATAAAGGAGGAAGAATCGTGGGGGAGCTTGCAGCCTTTGGGCTTTAACATCATCAATCCAAAAAAAAATCAAAGAGATACGCCACACAGATTCTGACAAATTCTTGAATCAATATGGTTTTACGTGAGCTGCTGCAATCAGCGGGCAAGCTGCAGTTTACCCTTATGCAAATAAAGCAATTGCTCCAGTGGCCAGGCTGCCCCCGGGTGATGCTCACGGCCAAAAGACCAGCCTGCTGATGCACCCAGTCACAAATATGCTCACAATTCTGGGAGACAAACACATTACCTAAAAGCCTTTCCCCCTGCTGTATATGGACTTTTGTCCAGCCTTTGTTTGGTTTATGACAGTGATGTACTTCCATGCACACGGCTCAGGGCAGTTGGCTTCTGCTCGTCAGTAATGGAGGTGCAGCGTTTATGTCTGAGTGCCAAACCTCAACATCCAGCGCTGAGCGTGGTCTGGAGGCTCAGGATAAGCTCTCTCTTCATGTCTTGAAGGGTTGTGTGCACTTTGACTTGGCTTCTGCGCCATTTGCAGCAAAGCTGTATTAAACACTGCTGCAAGCTGGTGGAAGAAGCAAAAGGTGAGACATGATAAACATGGTGCTTCGTAATGGAGGTGCAGTGTGGTGACGGCAATCACATTCACAGCCAACTTGATTTTCTCTGTGGTGAGGTAAAGACAGGCAGCCTGCCAGCTGTGGTACGGACACCCAGCTGTCGTTTTTTATATTCCTGCTGTACATCCTCATTTATGTCTCTGCATGCACTGAACACAAAGGCAACATCAGTAGAAGAAAAAGACGGTGAACATACTGAGGTACATGCATTCCAACTGATGTTTAATGCAGCACTTCAACAAAACATTAGATAAAACTGCTCCTCCAGACAAAAAAAGAGATATTGTAACTGCCATTTCACTACTGAAATCATGTTTATGTACGACTAATTTCAGTATAAGAACTCGTTTTTTCCCCTATTTAATCAATTGGAACAGCACAAACCAGAGTTTGAGAAATTGAGCTGAAGTTGTAATGTTATATACAAAGAAGCTGTTGTTCCCTTAACGTATGCAGTCGTGGAAGAAGCATTCAGATCCTTAACTTCAGTAAAAGTACCAATGCCACACTGTGAAATTACTCCACTACAAGTTAAAGTCCTGCATTCAAAACTTACTTCAGTAAAAGTACAAAAGTATCAGAACCCACTCAGATTGTTATAAATATGTTCCAAATATATCATTGTATTATTCTTATTGATGCATTTATGTAAGCAACGTTATCATTTTCTTAAGGTAGAGCTGATTTTAACTACTTAATGTACTGTTATGAGGTTAAAAAAAAAAGTCTAATCATTTTAAATTGATCATGTTTTTAGCGTTAAATCTTGACCTGGAAAGTAACTAAAGCTGTCAGCTAAATGTAGTGGAGTAAAAAGTGCAATATTTGCCTCAAAATGTAGAAGAGTAGAAGTATAAAGTTACATAAAATGGAAATACTTTACGTATAAGTACCTCAAAATTGTCATTAAGTACAGTACTTGAGTAAAAGTACTATTTTGTGGAAATTATAGCAACATAATCCTAACAGAAACCATGTTGCCTTAACAGTTAACTCACATACTTTTATAGAGTTTGAATGCAAACCTACTTGTAAAAATAGTTTACTGTGGAATTACCACTTTTGCTTCAGTTAATGATCTGAATAGATGGAGACAGTGAGACGCAGGTACACCCACCTCTTTTTCTAGCAGTTTACAGTATTACCACCCATCACCCAAAAACCCATCAGAATAAAAGAGTATTCCCACTTCCTCCCCTCATCATCTACCACCTCACCACTGGGTAGAGATGACTCCAGTGTGACGAAACAGACAATCTGCAATCAGCAACCTGAGCCCTGAGGGCTGCATGACGGCAGCATCACCGCACACAGAGAGCCTCCTTTAACCTGTTAATTCACTCTCTGAAGGTGCTGCTGAAATCGTAGGATAGAAAGTGGGAGCTTTGTGTTGATGTAATCAGTAACAAGTGACCCAATAGAAAGACAGAGTGACTGAGCTGCAGTCGGTACGAGATGCTTTTTAATGCCTGACCGCTGATAGTCCTGACAAGATGAGTCCGTCACTGGGTTGAATGGTTTTAAAATGACGCCTACACAGTGGGAGCAAAGTGACTGTACCAAAGCCAGTGTCACTGTACCCTCCTCCACCAAAACTTATCACTTCTCCTGGGTACATCTGTGTCCATCTTCAGCTGCTGCTCACTCACACCTCCCAGAGGGGAAATTAGCTCGGCTCGATGCCATTTCACACCGAGAACCTCACCTTCGCCCCGATGTAATCATTGTGTTTCTGGAGTGTAAAATGGTTATGGCCTTCAAACGTAATTGGAAGACCTGCGGTTTCACAATGTCTGGAGGAAAAAAGTGATGTGGGGCAGGAGAAAATATTCCTCATTCTCAAAAATCCTTGAAGCTGGGTTTGTTGAATTAAAAAAGTGACCATATTGTGCTTCACAAATGATGCAGGCTGAATATTCAGAGCTGCCCAGCTGTGGCCCAGTTAAAGAGCTTTAATGACGGGCGTTTTCACCAGTCTGTCTGCTCTTCCATCAGCCTGGTCTCCTAAAATGATTTTAAGTTGTTTATTCTTAAATTATTATAAGAACAATTCTATTTATAGCGAATGTCCCTGCATGGAGGATATTAGTGGTTGAAGGATGAGCCAAATGAACAGGACTTTCACCCAGAAGACAGCTGGTTCTGTCAATGTGGCACATGAGACCATCAGTCAGTCCAACCCTTTGATCCAAGCTGAAATATCTCAAAAAGTATTCGTGCTTCACTGAGCATGAAGCATATTAACGGGTGATTTGTAAACCTTATCAGGTTGTCCTTTAAATTAAAGCTTCAGCTTTACTTTGCATTAAGTGCAAATCAAAGCCTGTTTATAAGAGGTGGTCTCCCCTCAAAAAACACTTTTTAGGTAGTTTGTATGGGCAGAAAAATATGACTCATATTTACGCTTATTTCCGGCGCCCTCTAGTGGGCGTAGTAATAATGATTGACAGCGATGCAGAGTTTAAACGGCGGATGTCACACTCGGGGCGGGTCGAACAAACGTCGGACTTCCACCCAGGAGAACGGAGTTCGTGTCTCATGTGAGAGCAAAAGTGAACAATGTTATTTTAACATCACAGAACTATTTCACTTCCGGTCGTCATGACTTCCGGTATTTACGTACATTTTTAAACTTTTTTTTTAACGCCTAACCAGGAAGTTTTTTGCCTTAAACATAGATCGGTAGTTTTGTAGCTTAAATTCAATGAAACGGCACCTTATTTTTTTTTTACAACCAGAAACCGCACTTGTTTGTCTACATGATTGCTAGCTCTAAGTCTAAATAGGCCAACATTTTATTGTTAAAAAGATGTTAAACTGTAATTATAGCTTTTGCAAAATCCAAAACACCAGATAAAAAAAGGTAACTTATTGTTTACACATGTGGAAACATTCACACTTACACTGCTACAAAGAGAGCCTTATTTAACATTTATTCTGATCCACATAGCCTTTTCTATGGCCTACTAATCTATAATTCAGCTACAGATCAATGAGTGTTCACGCTCGCAGCAGGATCTGTAAGAAAACGCTCTGCAAGTACACCTGAAGAGCTGCCTCGCCAATCAAAATGAAATTGGTCCATTTCTGAACCCCGCTGCTGCAGAATAAGAGTCATTCTGCTGAAAGTCTTTGTTCAACAGCTTTCATTTGTCAGAGCTGTGTCAGTTAAAATGGTACATTATGGACCAGTGACTCGTTATATCACGTCTGTGTGAGCAGCTTTTGATTCTCCCAATCACCTCCCAAACAGCAAACCTTGACAAAACGCTATATCCTCCTAATCCGCTACTGCCTAATGAAATGCTGGCAGGATAACAGCAGTGCAGTGTCCAGGTTTCAAAGCCAGAAAGTAGCAAAAGTTAAAGGGAATATCTTGCAGTACAATCAGATATTCTATCAAATATTGATATGAAATGTGACACCTGTTTGCTGCGGGTCAGCTCCACTGGTGAGTAATGTTTCCTTAAACTGCAACAGAGTCGTCCAGGAGCAGCGGGCCTGCAGAGATCTGAGAGGAGAGGAAAGATGACTCGAGGAAGGCTTCATAAAATACAAAGTTAAAGAACTTTTTGACCCAAATAATACATCTGGATTTGTCCTGAACATTTGGCTTGACACCTGAAGTTGAGCCCCTGACACACAGGTGTTGGCATTTTGAGAGCATCTCAATCAGTCAGTGTGTTTCCATTTAAGTTCACCTACAGTTGGTCCTTTGTGTCCAACTTGTGTCAGCATTTGTTTTACACTTGAAATCGGCTGAACTGAAGAAACAATGCAGCAAAACTACAAAATCATTTTTGAAAAGTTACATTTTAGGTGTTCATGGCTGCTATCCAAAGTAAAACGTCTACATTCATAAAATAGCTAAGACACACACACACACACACACACACACACTTTTTTTTTTACGTCATGTTTCATCAGAATGAATGGGGCTACAGAGCCATTCTGATTGTGTTATAATCCTCCAAAGAATATAACGCAAAAGAAAAAAAAGAAATCGACCTTGTTCCGGAAAAAAAGCTTCTCTTGTGAAAGTACCTGTGACTAAAAGCTTATTATGTTCATAGTGATCTTATTAAATGGCGGTCTTAATTGTGAAATATCTTAACTACAGGTTGGATAGTGGTGGAAATTCTGTTTAGACATTTATCCTCACCTTCACATTCAAAGACAAATATAAGACCCTTAATAAGCCAAAAATATTAAAAACCCAAGACATCATTGAGAAACAAATAACATTAAAACAAAATTTAAAAAAGGGGGAATAACAAATAAAATAAAAATCTCTCTATACAGACAACAGAAAAGTCCTTAACAAACAGAAGTGAATTTTGAAATGTGGCATTAAAGAAAAGTTTAAGTATTTTTCAAAAAAGACGAAACCACCTCAAGCGAGCATTAAAACTTTTATGCGCATTTTCCAAAGTTTTATCAAATTTTGTTTCTCCATCAAGCGTCAAATCTACAAAATGTGCAAAGAAATTATTGATGGAGACATGACCAGAGTAATCACTTTGTTGATCCTTGAAAAATGATTATTGTTGTTTACTATTCCAAAAACAAATGAGCCATGCATCCGAGTCAACATCTAATTATCAACATAATCCTGCTCATCATAACACTGTGTGGAAGCTACATAATTTTCCTTCAAGACATGTTGAGATGAGATAAAACGGTCTGATGCGGCCGATCTCTCTCAGCACCCGAATCATCACTGATTCACAGCCTCCAGGAGCAAATCATCGACATAAAGTCTGATTTTTCATGGAGTGATGGCGTCCAGTCTCTAACAGAAAGCAGGATTGAAGCATTAGGAACGTTCAGAAAGAGAATAAGTGTTTCTGCAGCTTGAGACTGGAGTTCTTGTCACAGCTTGTGATCGTTTGCTGCCTCTTCAGCGTCACAGATCTGTGCATCCATAACATGCAGCACGAGCAGCATGATGTGCTCCGTCATATCAGATGATGCTCCATAATTTTAAATTCAAGTGTTTTTGTGTTTTGAGCAGAGCTGACACAGTGTGCTTATGGGATTGTCTGTTATATTTACATCACTGCTGGGCGTAGCGGGTCAGCGTGGGCTTTCCGGGGAAACAAACAAACAAATAAATAAATAAATAACTAAAAACCGAGTCACAATTTTGACTGCAGGCATGTTGAGCCCCGGCCACAGACAGCTGGTGCGTGCTGCTAAAGGCTCAGTGGATACATTTACAGAGGGACATTTATATTCTCTGAACTCAAAATGAACCTTCCCTGTAGCTTCAGTGCCGTCCGTCATTGTTTTTGATCGTGAGAATCGCAATAATTATGCAGAATTCAATCAAAGAAGAGCCGTCATATATCACCAACGTCTCCAGAATCTCTCTATAGACTCAAAGTGGACATAACCACTACGGATCAGTGGTGGGAATAATGCCTTTACCAAAGCTTTTATTTTTGGCTGTAACGAGTAATGTAGTTGATTAACATTGGATATTCACTAACGTTGTTACAATTACTTAAATTTAAATGGGTTTGTTACTCTTTAGCCTTCATGAAAAGCGAACAACTTAGTCAAATGAGAGCAAAACCAGGAAATAAGAGCGTGCAAGTCAAGCCTCAAAGGATTAAAATACACACAAACTTTACAGTATAAAAGGGTCAGACATATTTTTTCCATAATTGCACTTTGTCAATCAAATTTGTATTTTGATCATCTTTTTTAAATCAAAATCCCGCACACAAGGCTGTGTTTCAAGAACTCTTGTTGTCGTCCATTATTTTTCAAGATTGTCTCCAATAAGTCTACACAATGGCTGACAGCGACGTTAGCCGTTATCAGAAATGGACTTATGCACATTAATTTTCCATATTTGGTTTCATGAATAAGAATATGATGGTGAGATGTCATCAGTGTCAGGTGCAAAAACTTGATCTACATCAAAGTTCAGTCTTTCTAATCTTCAGAAGCACTTTGCAAAACAACATGCTAGCATGAAGCTAGTCGCTAAACACGCTAACGGCTGACCGTGAGGCTGGTCTCTAAATTTCCAGTAGTTACTCTCATCCTAGTTTTTACAGTCTATGCTTTCATCACGGTGATAATGGGGCTAATGTTGATATAATTTAACAGTCTTGTCCCACATTGTGCCAATGCAACACTTAAATAATGTGTGCATAAGAAAACTGAAGCATCAACAAAAAAACAAAAAAGTAACAAAAACATAACTTTCCCTAGTCATTCATTACTTTAATCATGCAGTAATTGAAAAGTTAAATATAGTAGTTTTTTTTTATTGTGGTAACTAGTAATTGTGATTAATTACAATTTATCAGCAACCTTCCCAACAATACTAAGGATCCATATGTGCAGCTCCTGAAAACAGCAGTTTACTGTTTGGGAAAATCACTTGAGGTGGCACCAAATATACCCTCTCTAACTGATTGGGGTTGGATGGACACAAGCAATTAGAGACAATTGTGGTCAGCCCAGTCCACACTTAAACGCTTAAGTTGTTGATGCTGCAAAAACAGGCTGGTAAAACCCAACAGCAAAACTCAGAGCAGGTACAAAGAAAATACTTACAGGTGAAAAGTCCACAAGTTCTTTCAGGCGTCCAAACAGAACAGGAAAAGAAGCATTAAAGCCTGAAACAAGCTAAACACATGGACCTAATTCTCAGGGATCTATACTCAATGAAACTCAGGTGCAGGGAGAAAGAGGAGGGAAAAAGACAAAGGGAGGAAGTAAAACAAGACTTGACACTTGAGGAAGATGACCTTCAAAGTAAAACAGGAACAAACGATAAACAAAACCCTACATCCATAAAGGCCACAGCTCTGTGTGAATGTGGAGATTGTGGAGGAGACAGTAAAGAAAATTTACAACAAAAACTATTAGATAAATGTGTTTCTGAAGTTCAAACATTATTGTTAATGTCAGATTTAATGAAGAAAAGGATTTAGCCTTGCTTGAATGCATGCAACAGATATATTTTAAAGTCTACTCAACAGGTTCTCATATACTGTGATTTCCTACACACAGCACCATTCACCTGAACAGTTTTTGAGTCACTATACAATCACTATAATCCTTGACCTAGAAAACACTGAAATAGACATCTCTGGTTTGTTCTCAGGTCACTAAAAGGTGTTTTTTTTTTATGATTTAATTTCTAAAAATGTTCAGAGCCCCAAACTATAAAAGTGCACCAAGTTGTGAGTATTTGGCTTTTGTGCTTCAAAAAAAGATCTATTTTTCAAAAGCACCACACTGCTTTATGTTAAAGTGGAACATATTCAGATGAGTCAAAGAGCGCTAATCAAGATGTGTTTGCTGCAGCTGAAAGCAAAAGTTTACTTATTGCATGAATAAATACATTTTTTAAAATGCCAAGGTTTCACCAGTCAAGTGTGTTGAATTAGTGTTTGCAAGGTTGTTGACTGAGAGCTCAACAGAGCGTTAGTTTAATTGGGGAGACTGGATTAAAGGGTTCATCTGATCCAGTAAATAAACCCGGCTCTAAATGACTCCAACACTGCCAACACCTCATCTGTGTACCTCCAGCAGAGAAAATCAATGTTTTAAAAAAAGAAAAATCAATTCCTTGATTAGGCAACTGGCCAGTTTTCTTTAATATTTCTTTGCTTTTATGAACAGTTCAGAGCGGGTTCACAAAGATAAAAGGAAGTAAAGTAAAGGCATTAAAACGTAAAAAAAAAAATCAGCACTGAGCTGTTTCATAAGAGATGCAGCAGCTTTCTGACACCTATATCTTCACTTATGCAAAAGCATTGTTTGATGCTGTGCAGCTGCGGTGACCACACACACTGCTCCTTCATCTTCACACCAATTGAATTACACTGATTACATCATAGATCAATATTGTTTTGGTGCCAGAGAACATCCTCCTGGGTCACATCCACACAAACACTCTGCCCGTTTCTGGTCTTCCCCTCTCCACATGCACCACACCATTATTCACCATTTAATTGAACTGTTTTTTTGTAATTTATTTTACAAATTATATAACTCAATTAAAATACCTTCTTCACACAATCTTTCTGCGTTAAATCCAGCGGACTTTTCACTTATCAAAACCCTCTGCAAGCCAGGTTATTTAATTGAAATTCAGACGTGTTCTCTGTCAGGCTCTCTTTCAATGGACCATTGCAGCAACAGCTGCATTTTAATAAAAAGCATCACACGACAACCGACTTAAATATTGATGTACATTTATGAGAAATAAATTAACCGTGTAATGCATATTGTGGGCATGCATCTTTTTTTTTATTTTACAACACTCTCTTCTCCTCCATCCTTCATTTTGTCTGTGCTGTTGCCCCACAGTGCACCGCCGAGCATACAGAGTAGGACACAATTTTAACTTGCACAGCCTCTGATGCCGGCTCCGAATGAACCTGCTATTTATCAGCCCAGTGAGAGACATGTAAAATTAATGTACACCTTCGCTCAGCACTGAGTGGACTGTGAAATAAATGTCGTGTCACTAAATCCTGCTTACACAACAGGTAACGAAGAAGATACTGAGTTTGAACTCGGCTGCTGAATTAGCACGCCGCTCTTCAGCCGTCATTACCATCAGTTGAACCTCAGGGGCTGGAAGGTTGCTTGATTGATTGCAACCTGTCACTTCAATTGTGGTCAGACAAGAAGATGTGTGCTTGTATTTACAGCACCCAGCCTCTGAAACCACCGTATATTTGGCACGAATCATTGATTCTTGTCCTCACAAGGTGTAAATGGTGTTGACATTCGATCAAAACTAATGAAATACCCCAACCTTCAAATATCTAACTTGATTAACCTCAGCTACCCACAAGGATAGTTATTTAATCATATAACCTTTTTGTTTATTATTTCACCTGAAAAAAAGTGTTCAAATGCTGATAACAGGAAAGTAGAAAACAAAGCCCCAAATCTCGAATAGTGTTCTGGGTGGATGGACTATTTATATGTCTGTGACTATTCTGGAGCTGTTTGCTCATGTACTCAAAGGTGCTTATAAAAACCTGTTTAAATTAAGAGGGGATTCAAAGAGTGCAGACCTCTCACAAGGCCACCATCGTATTGTGACAAAGTGAAAAATCATTTGATTCTGTTTTGGTCCCTGCGTCACTTTTCCACTGAGTTTCATGAAAATTGGGTCAAGAGTTTTTCAGGAATCCTGCTGACAAAAAAGACAAAAATATAACCTCCTTGGCAAAAAAGCAGCCTCCTGTATCTGTGTGAATAATGTCTGTCAGAAGGCAGACAGATTTAGACTGACATTGTTATTGTGCATAAAGTACAAAGTGTCTGACGTTGATGGTGGAGTCTGTGGTCCATATCCCGTCTGCTTTTAACTCAGAGACCAAAAACGCTGGGAAAAATTTAAACCAGCCAGTGAACAAGGTGGAGCAGTTAGCTGCTAACAATTATAGATATTTCCCCCGGGAGCTGGTTGAGACCAAAAACGGAGCTAAAAGACAATTAATAAACTGGTCAAAGAAGCACATGGTGGCTATTAGCACAGTTCCAAAATAATGCTTTTGCTTTCTATTTGCTGGATGTGTAAAGAGGAAAGTGTTTGTTATCATGTACACCATAATGACACTATAGGCTAATAGTTTTGTCTGTGTAAATGCAGGTTTAACTAATCCTGAATCATACAGGTGGCAGATTGAAACACTTTCACTTTCCAAACCCACATTAACAGTTGACCGCACAAAACATATTGCACATTTGGTTCAAGGCCTTGAAATCATAAAGCAGAAAGAATGTTTCTCAAACAGAAATTTAATCATTCTGTATGTTGTTGCAAAATGAAGACACACATGATTTCCTATAATACAACAAACTACACAGTTCTGTTTACCTTTGGGCTGTGACTCACCAAACACACTCACAATAAAGACCACAGGCTCATCTCTGTGCTGCTTCTATTAGAGCACAGAGGGGAGAAACCGCCCATTCAATTACTGCTAAGAGTGTCATTTACTCTTTGCACATGGCACAGCACACACGAGCAGACATGGGCTCAGTTAAGGAACTACAAGAAAATGGAATAACAGCAGGAAACATACATGCCTTTGAAATACTGTGACTTGAATTCCGATTACGTTGACCAGGAAATTATAAATCCAGCTGTTGCTCATCGGTGAAGTCATGTTTTGGATATGTCACACATGTCGCACACGCAACACAATTTCCTGCCTAATTATCTGAAACTGCTCTCTCCTTTCTTATTGGAAAAGCTGTCCACAACACAGACAGTGGAAGTAAACATCAATTTTCATTCCATGCTGAAACACTGTAAAGAATCAGATATATGCTTTTTATAGTTTGGCGCTTTTATTTCTTAATCCCATTATTTACCGTCCAAGCATCATGTCAATTTATTTTCTAGGTAAAAATGACGTCCCAAAGCAAACAAATCCCTCAGAATCAAAAGGCGCAAAAAATCAATATCTCCTGTGGTGGCAGCACCGACCGACCATAATGCAACGCAACCAGACGCCATGGTGCATTCACGAGTAAGAGCTGTAACTCTGAAGTGTAAAATCTCACTCTTTTCTTGCCTGTTGAGCTTAAACCCTTTAACACGCGGCTGACAGGAGCAAGTCGGTGTCCTTTATTGGAGGACGTCGATAGAGGAGATCTCTGAAGCGGGGCGGAGAGAAAGTGGGAGTAAAGTGGAGCACTAAATCATAAAGTAATTGAAAGAACTAACATTGATTGATGACAGAGAAGAGTTGGTGCAACTCCAAAGGTGTGTTTTTCCTTTAAATGTGTATTTATTGTTTGTCTCGAACTTTGTGTCTCCTTCGTGATCCATTTAAAGCAGTGGGCGGATAGTCTACTTTCTCTTTTACAGTATAAATCTTAATAAAAGGTATTATCTCAGGAGGTACCTGTGAGGGCTGACTCAGCATCTGCAGTAGATTAATTTACCCCGTCAGATGGATTTCAGAAGCTATTGGCTGCTTTTCAACTCCGTTACATCGGGCTCCAAATGTCACATTCACAAGGTGAACGAGGGAAGATCCACAGAGCTTTTACACTAATTGGTGGCTTTATGAGTGCGACAGAGTGAGTGGGCAGTCCTCCGATGAGGCTCCTGACACAACATCCCTCCACAGGGCGCCAGCTGCCAGACTTTGATTGTCGCCAGAAATAAACCACGACCGTGACTGTCCTGTCCTCGGTTTCCTTCTGTGAACATCCTGTCTAGAAACACAGGTGGGAGGTGAAGGGCTGAGGAAAAAGTATTCACGTCATGAAACATTTGGATTAAGGGATAAGGCTGGTAAAGATGTACGTTTTTTTTGGGGTGAAAAGACAACAAGACTTTCCTACCCTGGCCCAAAGCCAAAAAAAAGTCCTCCAACCTTGGTTAGGTTTGGAAAATCATGGATCAGGTTAAAAGAAATGCTTTGTTAAATAACTTCTGTATGTTAGTTAACCTACGTTGAGTCTGTTGCATAGTTAACTTACGTACAAAATAACTCATCACTGACTCGCTCTACGTTACCTGACTTCCTCCTTTTTGTCATAATTGCTACGGCCACTAGAGGTCGCTGACAGACAATAAAGTCACACATGTTCTGTAAAAACCTGCTTGTACAAACTACCTATGGGGTCATTTTAGGGGGAGGGCGGTCCCAAAAAAACCCTTTGTTTCATTTTGTAACAGCTGTGTGCAAAAGTTATTTTTTTTAAAAAGCAAATTTTTAAGATACTATTTTCAACTATGGGTTAATATGTATTCGGTGCTCCAAAAAAAATCATCATTATTGGACCCAAGATAAGTTGTTTGACAGAATGTTTTTCTTTGTTTGTTTTATGCCCAATGCCAATATCTTTTAAATTCTCACTTTACATCATATGCCCATGCACAGTCTGGTTTCAATAGAGAAAGATCCTCTAAATTAAAGATGTCTGTATTTGTCTGAGAGGGAATCAATACCAACTGAGTGGCGGCCTTCAGAGTTCGCAAACATCCATTCGATATGAATCAAACTAAATTGTGTTTTAGCCTTGAATGTTTTGCTTTTAATTGAGATTAAAAAACACGGCGGATTGAAATTGTGCCTGTTTGTCCATGGATTTTTTTTTAAATACATAAAATAAATTGAATACAACAGCCCAGTATGTGTGAGTTTATTTAGTTCACAAACAGTAAACACCTCTGCAATCACAGTCGACCTTCATCTTTAAGATTATTATGTTATATGCCACAGAAAATATTTCTGACAGAAAATGGCCACTGGCAGCTTAAATGCGACATAGATTTTAAAGGTGGCATGACAGATTGATTTTCCAGATTTATAGTGGAACATGTCAGAGCCAGTACCTCATCCTGCTCAGATCTGCTTGGAGATTCTCCACCTTACCTCTGTGGACGCACTGATGGTATTTCTTCAGGCCTGTCTCTGTGAGAGATAAATCGTAGGATGCAGAAGCAGGGAGCCTGCTTCACATGGTGGATCATGCACACTGCTAACAAGATTATTCACTAAGTCACTGGGCAATGACTTTCTCAATTTTATGTGTGTATGAAAGAAGGAGCTTCACAGAAATGTGTTTGTAACAGGATGAAATGGACCAGTGGAGCTAAAAATGTAAAGAAAGGAATGTCTGAGACTGCAAGAACATAGATAGATAGATAGATAGATAGATAGATAGATAGATAGATAGATAGATAGATAGATAGATAGATAGATAGATAGATAGATAGATAGATAGATAGATAGATAGATAGATAGATAGATAGATAGGTAGGTAGGTAGGTAGGTAGGTAGGTTATTATATTAATATTATACTTAATGGTCAGATGCCATGGTGTCACTATCTGTGACATAACCTGATCTTTCCTGATTAAACTCCATGTGGTTTTAATCTACAGCCTCACAGAGAAGCATGGGGACCACATCTGGATGAACAACTATTTCCACACTTAACTACTGGGTGCAGTTACAAAGATTGAATCCAAATAATAACATTGATTTTCAAAGTTCAAAGTTTCTAGTCCCAACCCTAAAAGGACCTTTGCGCTCTTTTATTCCAAGCAGCAGGATCACCTGATGTAACTCATTCAACCACCAGTTATTTTGTTGGTTACAATGAAAACCTGCAGCCAAGTCGTCCACTCATGGATCAGTTCAACACCACTGCAAGCATCTAATATAGCCACAGATGGATGTACATTGAGGTTGATGTAAAGCCCTGAATGTCTCACACTGAGAAAGCTTCAGTATCTGAGCAGTTGGGAGTGAGACCAACTACTAGCAAACGTTAATATGGATCGTAATAAGCTGCATAAGAGTGCATTCCTTTGTATAATTACGAAAAGTAAATGATAAAAGCCTGAATCAGATCTAACTGTACTTTTTTTTAATTGCAGTTTTTAGATGACATTGCTTATAATAAGGTACGCGTTTACTTAATGGTTTTCTTTAGTTCAGCAGGACATTTAGCCTTTTTCACAGCATCTTCAGTGATAAATGATTTCATTTTTGGGGGGGATACTATTAAACTGCAAGAACAGTTTACATCTAAAGTGCTTCTGTCATCAATAACTGTCTCCTCACAGGTCTAGTTTATTGGGAGAAAATGTGCAGTTGTTAATGGATTGTGGAGTTCTACAAACAAAAAAGAACAAGGAGAAAACTTTAACTTTTAAAGGTCGATTTAAAAGTTAAAGTTTTATTGGATCGTGACGGCAGGAGCAGTGAAAGTGAATAAGACGCTCTGACGCAGAGCGGACCTGGGATGTCATGGCTACATGCCACTTTAATTAGTTTAAATGTAAGAAATAGACGCTCCAGACTCAGACTTCTTCTGAACCATTAGACAGCCAATCGGCTGTTTTTTTTTGGTTGGATTGAAATCCCGCGGATATCAGTAGCACATGAGTGAGAGCTGCTGTAGCAGAAAAAACAGCAATTAATCTGTTTCCTTTTCTCTTTGCTTCCATCTCGCTGTGACTAAAGCTCCTAATCTGTCTCTCTTAAATCTCGCTTTAAAGGCTTCTGGAGAGACTTTGAACATGAAAGCAGAGACAGCGAGAGGATGGGCAGCCACAGTGACATCACCAGAATGACACAAGGTTAAAAGAGCAGCGGGGAAATAGACGAGGTTGATGGAGAGCTATTGGAAATCAACATCCAATTTTCATGAAAATGAAACAGCAGATAAAACGTGTGTCATCGTCTGTATATCTGGTGGATCACAGTGGAAGCACGCTGAGGTGAAATCGACCGCTGCCAACACGTTTGAGGATGATTTCTTTTCCGTGGGATTTTGTTGATGATGGAGTGGATCCGATAAGCAACAGGAGAATATTGTTACGCTGAATGATTCTGCTTTTAAATAGTTTTCATGTTTTCCAGCAGGGTCTGAGGAACAGACATTACTTTGAATTGATTTCAAACTCAATTTTATGGGCTGTAAATCTATGTTTCATACAATCAAACTGTTAATGTGACAGTCTACTGTTTCATTTTTAACACCATTAGCTACCTTATGAATCCTCCATCCATTGTTTTATATTACACATTTTTAGCTAACTGTTATAATGTATTAGCCTGGGTGCAGCCGAACTTTAGCCCCGCCCACAACATTTTACAGCGGGAAAACCAGAATCTTGAGTATGATGTCGTCAGGCTAATAATGTATCAGTTAGTCTAATTTTAACTTTGCACCTTTTATACATTATTTTTATTTATTCCAACTGTTCAATGACTTAAGTTTTCCACAGCTATGTTTTTACATTTTTTAGCTAGCTGCCATCAGTGCACCCTCTTGTGTTCGAAACAAGAATTACAAAAACAAATATTTTGGAAAAAGTCAACACGAAAAACATGAAAAACATTTTTTCCAAAAGATTTTTTTCAAATATTCTTTGTTTCATCTGTTTTTAGAGGTGAAAAATATACTTTCTCTAAAAAACGAGCGTGAAACAATGTTCACATTGTCTGTGCAGACGGATAAAAAAAATAAAAAATAAAATAACATCTTGACCCAGTCACTTTTCAAGATTTTTCTCATTGACGCAGGGAAACTTAATAACCTGTGTTTAATTAATTAAATAATTTGCCTTTTTTAAATAAAGCTTTTGGTAATCATCTACTTGGCTTTCGTGGAAATAAAATGAACTCAAAGTATAACTGAACAGCTTGAGACTTAATTAGATAAAATTAATTTTTTTATGATTCACTGTTTTAATTTTTTTTTATAATTAGTTTAGAAATTAAACTGCACTTGTAATGTAATAAAACTTTAGACTTTCCAAACTTTCCTTGATTTTATCGTAACATTCTTTAATTTATTTATTTTTATTTTTTTATTTTAGTTTTGTTTACTCTTCATTAATATTTCATATTATTTAGTCATTTTTCTTTCTTTTTTTTTATCTCAGAATTTCTACTTTCCTGCTAGTCATGCTTTTAATATATTAAGGAATATATACAGATAAACTAAAACCTGCAATAGAATTAAGTATCAACTTTCCAGTGAATTTTAATATAATACACAGACAGCCCCATATCTGTATTTATATCTCCCCGTCCTCTGGCTTCATATCTCAGACCCCGGGAAGCCCTCAGGCCGTTTATTGATTTCCTTTTCAAGCGATAATTCTTAACAAGCCTGTTAGGTGGACAAAGGAACATGCTAGGTCGAAGCGACCGAACCAGCTGTCAAAAGATAATTGGAATTTTAGATTCAAAGGGTGTTTTTGCTCCCAGAGGCCTCATCAAGACTGTAACCCTGAACAATTGCTCTACTGTACCTTGAATAATTCATTTTCTTTCATTCTCAAGAGAAACTGACTGAGTCCTGCCGACGTGCGATCACAAGTACGACGGAGGATCAGACGACCACGACTCGATTAACGTGGGAGGTTGTGGGTGGATGTGACGAGGCTCGGTGCTGAGCTGTGGGACCCGCTGAAGTCATCGAGGTGAAATGTCAACGTGGATTTAAATCGAAGCAGTCAAGTGAGAGATTATTGTATCACTGTGATCTTTCCATTTACAGAGCTGCAGGTACGTGCTGAAAGAGCGTTTGATTTCGTTTTCCTGGAGCTGAATACTCATCAAACGAGCCTTTTTGATGCCACATTTCAGCCAGAAAATGTATTTACAGGCTATAAAACACTGTTTATATTCTTATCACTCTATTAATAATTCTTTTTTTTTTCCTTTTTACAGCCACACCACACAGGTCAAGAAGGTTTTATATTAAATGTTTACTGAGAATGAAAAGAAGTCAAAGCAGCTGCACACCTCACCACAAACATACACACGCAGAAAGTGTGTGTTGTGGATACTTTGACTCCTCACTGAAGTCACTGGTTGTCACTGTGCATTAAAGTGAAAGCATTTTTTTTTTAATGTTGCATCAAAGAGCGAATAAACAACGCTGCATTAACGTAGTTTCGTCACAAGATGGCAGTGTAATCCGTCAGTAAACAGTAGAAGAAGAAGAGAAAACAACAACAAAAAGAAGTTGCTAATCGGACAATTTTTGCCTGCAGGAGTTGCATTCAGTTGGGTAGCTTGTAATCGTTTTAACTACAACAGAACTTATTCCGTAAAAGTGTTTCTGTCTCCTGTTAAGCTAATTAAATACTATCCGAAAAGGCAAAAAACGCCTTAAGCGTGTGTAAAAACTTTTACGCACACACGTTTTGTGAAATTTTGGCTTTTCTCATGCAAATTTTTTAAATGTGTTAATGATTACTGGATTATTATTATAATATCAGTCATTAACATAAAAAGACCCATTTAGAAATGACCATCACATCTTCATTCCTCTGCAATAGAAGTAATTAACACCCATAAAGTAAAGTACGGGTCATCCACTGAGCATATTTTAAACTGTGATGTACTTCCTGGCACACATGATGGATAATTAAGTTCAGTTCATTCTTCTGTGTTTGGTGAAGTCAAATAAAAGCACCTCTGAGTGTCTGTTTGCAGAGGAAAGTGTTAGAAAAGTTATATTCAAAGTCTGTGATGACTAAACATTTGTTGAAAAATTCACAAGTATAACTTTTTCATTACTTTATTGGGTCTTGGTTGCCAGTTTTGTCTTTACCTGCAGAAGTTTTTCAAAAATAGTCGTTCCGTGTTTTCATTCAATTTTTCCAAAATCCTTCTTAAAGTCACATTCTTCTCTCACCATACAGGTGGAATTGCACTCATATAAATTACCATATTGATGTTTTACAGAATGATATGTTTAATGCAAATTACTCCCACAATGAGTTAGTTTGTGATAATAACATTACACAGAAATCTACTTAAAAATAGAGCCCAACTGATTTATCTGGTCAGTCATATCTGTATCCATCTGTAATAATGTGTACGTTTTTTTAATTATTTTTTTTACAGAACACATAATGCAGAAAACGATGCTTTGATGATAAAGAAATGGTGTTAGCTATTTGTTTTATTTTTTTATTTATTTATTTTTATTAATTTTTCTTTTTTTCCAGAAATACTTTCCAATGTAATACATTTTTATTACGTAATAATGTTAATTATTATTAAATGAAATTATTTGTTTGAGAAAGCAGCTTTTCAGTCTTTTTCCATAATCATATCAGGGCAAAACCCACATAGAAAAGGTCTACTTTTCCTTCTATAGAATCAGAATCAGGTAACTTTATTCATCCCCAAGGAGCAGCTTTCCCGTCTGTACATCCATACATACAACAGGCAACCAACTAATAAAGTCAAGGGGCATGGGAGAGTGGGAGGGACACGTTATAATAAGAACCATTATAGAAACAAACATATTAAAAACATAAAAAACATTATCTGTCTCAAAAATGTTGTGTAAAAGAAAACAATGAACTAAAGAAAATGATACAAATAAATGATATTTCTAAAGATATTAAGCTAGAAACAGGGACGCTCTATGAGACAGGGCTTTAAAATTAAAGAGGCAGCTTTATTTTGTACATTTTACCCCCAAACACACACAGTGTTTAGCCTGTTTACTCCACTCTGTCTTGTTGAGAAAACTCCTTGCTTGCTCCAAACAAAACCCCCATTTCTGTCTCAACAGATGCAACATGTAACCAATAGGACCCCATGCACACATCTCCCCACTAACTGCTTAACAAACTGGTATAAACAACATTACAACATCGAAACAGGAGTCTTCCCTCTGTTATTTCCACATTTATCGCCTTAATGACTTGACCGCAGAGCCTGTTTATTCGAATGAACTCTTCAGTGTCACTCATGTGGATAATTAATCAACAAATCCTCACTCTCAGTGCACAGATTTAGTCCTGTTGACTCTGCGCCACACGTGTCAGCATCTTCTGTTAGCTGTCAACAAGGGCGTAACCAGGATGCAGAGCGAGCGTGCAGCTGACCCTGCAGGCGGCAGCGTGTTGTTTAATTCAGGATGCATATTTGGGTGTGAAAGTCGCACAAAAATGCCTTTAATTTTCCTGTTAAATCAATGATGTCTTTGTGGAGAAAATAATTACATAAATACTCCAAAAATAACTTCCTGTTATTCGAGTCGACCCCCGAAAGAATTCTTGGATTGTTTAAGAGGATGATTCATGGAGCGACACATAACAGCGTCACTGTACGGAGTTTATTATTCGCTCTTGTGCCCGTTGGCTCCGAAACAAATGTTCAGAGCCAACTTGAACAAAGGAAGGAAATCATACTCAATGCTTGAAGTCTGTTCCAAGAACTGAGAGTCAGACTAATCACAGAGAACTTGTATAGCCTTTGTGAGGACAAATGAAATCATGGCATGCAAAGCTCAGCGAAGGTAAATACTGTGTAATTAATACACTCTGATTATTGAATGCATTTACCAGCCGCCAGGTTTTAGTGTGACATTGTTTCTTCCTGCTTGTCCGGGTTTACAATGCAGCCGGATTAAATATGTGCAGCATTAAAGAGGCTTATATTAGCTATTTACATTGAAATATATATATATATTTATATGTAAAAAAATGCAGCTCCATCTGACGGAGCACTTATTATTATTTCAAGAGTAATATCTCTTAAAATAAAAACTGTATCGTCACAAATTGCCATCTGTAATAAAGCCTCTAAGTGTGCAACCTCTGGTGGTTAAATGAGTCATTACTGTGTCAAATTCACTTAATCCAGATGCATTAAGGGAAAGCGAGTAAGAAAGTGCATTTTGTGTGCGCGGGCTGAGTAAAGCTCCGTGTGAGGCAGACTCTCGTGAATACATTATTCAGCGGCTGTCTCACCACTTCAACAGATTCACCCAAGGACGCGTCTCTGCATGTGACCTCACGGAGAGGTAGCCAACATAAAAACACAGCACATTTCTTTCATTTCTTCGCTGATTATGTGTTATTTTTATTCACTGCACGGCTGTTCACAACATCTCAACCACTGCTGGATGGTTTTCAATAAGAGATCGTCTTCACCTAAAAAAAAAGGTCTGTGCGAGCAGCTTATTACGACTCATGTTTACGTCTGTTGCTCACCAGTGAACTCTAGTGGCCTCATCGTGTGCTCACAAAGCTTTACACAAGACATGAAAAGCATCACGATTTAATTTTAAAGTTTTAAAGATTTAAAGATCATGAGCCTCTCACCATTCATACTTTTCTTTTTTGAATTCGAGGTTGTGGGCAGTCGATGTTTAAAGGGGGGATAGCAGGTCAACAATAAAAGAAAATGGTGGACATGAACCTGAAGAGCAACTCAACACTGTAATTCAAATTGTTTACGTCACAAATCTCTAATTAACATGATTGAATTCATCCATTAAACCTATCAAGGTGTATCATAGATCAGAATATTAATATTTCTCCTGCTAAAGTCCATTTACATGTTCAACTTGTAAAAATCCATGCTGTGATTTGGTTTCAAACACTTTGGTCATTTTGGAGATTCCTGTATTTTCAGTTCTCTAAACTGCTGAGAAAGCCCCTTGTTGTCAATAAACCTCGGGCAGCTATAAATCCTCTGAATGCTCTAGGTATGTGGCTGTAAAGTTTCATGAGGCTGTGATTTTCTGGGAGTTTGTTCCAGATATACAGAGCACAGAAGGCAACATTTGTCATGCCGAATACATACAAAACGAATGCAAAGTCGAGTGAAACCACAATGCAATTGCATGCATTCTTCTTTTCAACAAACCAGACCATAAAATAGAAACAGCAGATGTGTCTTTTCCATGATACCTGCTAGGACACTGATTATTAACTCACTTGGTGAGTAGTTTCCTTTAACAAACAGTTCGGCCCCACTCCTTTTCTTTTAGTTGGAGACGAATCCCGGCCAATTCGCTGCACAGATGTTGTGTTACAGACATGGTTTATAATTGAAAACCTGAGAGGCTGTCCCCGTGTGTCCTCTGGTGGTCGAAGCAGCATCCACTCCTCTGAAGTAGATCCTGCCCAGAGGCGAGTCAGGCTGCAGGGGCACCAGGCGCAGCTGAAGCCACACAGTCAAAAGTGAAAAAGGTTCAAAGTGGCACGATGTGGAGAGGACGCTCTTTACTTTGGTTTATATTCAAGTCAGGAGTTGATTGGTTTAATTTGAGTGGTTCTTTCAGGGCGATGTGCACCACTGATTGCCATTTTATAGCCTACAGAAAGGAGCTGAAGTTTTAAAAGGCAGAGCCGTCATTATATAATAATCAGCTATATCACCATGTGGCAGGTCAAGGCTCATTCAAATATCAGAGAGCAAACTCAAGGCCCTCGTTTAAGATACATGTTGCTATCAGTGTTTCATAAAGTATTCAGTGGTATGGGGGTGAGAGAAGATTAATTCACATACAGAAACATCACTCTGTGAAGTAGGTCAGTAAATGTTTCATGACAGAGGAGCGGCGACCACAGGACTTGTGTTGTTCAGACCTGTGGATGTCACTTTGGAGGTGAAAAGTTTGTACAACAGTCTGATGACTGTCATCTTGTTGTAAGAAATTATAATTTGATCCACCACTGTTGGCCCACAGCGTGTGTATTACCCAGGTTCATTCTTACAAATATTTGGGTGGACATACTGACTGTAATCTGTCTTTAAAATGTCTGTGAATTTTGTATGGACTCAGGATTTTGGAGTATACCATCATGATTTTTAAGATTTAAAAAAAAAGATATTACACTAATATGTCATATTTTCCCACAGGGTTGCTACACCTTTTCATAAAATTTAGCTCTTTTCAAGCTTTTCCAGCCCCTTATAAAATTGTGTATATAAATGATATATATAAAAACAGTACATACAATATACTAATTATTATTAGTCACATAAATGACATGTTATTGTGGTTTTGTGAAAGCATTCTACAGGAAGGAGACACAATAAAAAAACAGCTTCATGTTTCAAAATGTGTCACATATGGTAGATTTTGAAAAAAAAAGTACTTTTCTGAACTTGAAAACGTCACATTCAAATTCAAGTATTTCCAGCTCCCACTGACTTAATAATAAATCTTCCTCTCCTCTCTGTTTGGTTGAGAAAGACTCAGAAACAGTTCCTGGTGTTGCATTTTGTAGTTTGTTTATTGGACTACAGCTGTACACTGCCCCTCAGAGGCTGGAGACTATACAGACACAATGGTAGAAAATGGCAAAATTAAACTATATTAACAAGCACAAAACCTTATTTACAAAGCATTTTTACTTCTGTTAAACCAGAATTGTATCATCACAAGAAAAGCAAAAAGCAGTTCGCAATTTTTTTTTTCTATTTACAACACGTATTTCAATACAGAAGTAGGTCAATTTCTACAAAATCTCAAATCAAATCTACAGTACTTTTTAAAAAAACATTCAGGATGTTTGGTCATTTCTTGGAAACATTTAATCTGTCCTTTCTGCTAACATCCTGGTGAAGTACAGAACTGCAGGCTGTGCGTACATGTTCTGGATGCTGTAAGCATGACCTGTGGGAACAGAAAAATCTCATCAGTAAAACATGAAAAAACACAATATTTCATACACTAAACTAAATCTTAAAAACTTTACTTTTGTTCCCATTTTTCATGTGTTGAAATAAAAGATTTTTTATGCACACACACAAAAAATCTTTTAATCTGTTATCTGTGTAATAATCATGCTGCTTAACTAGCATCTTTAAGTCCATTTATTTATTATTTATTACCTTGGCAAAGCAGAAATGCAAATACTTACACTGTAAAAAAATTGTACACAAAATTCATGAAAAAAAAACACACATTTTGTGTGCATTGAAAAAGTAATGTCTTTTATTTCAATATTTTGTTTAGTGTAAATTACTTTTAAGATCTGTACCATTACTGCTTATAGAGGATACACTGATGCAACACAGAGAAGAAGCAATTCACAAAAATACAATGTAACATTTTAATCCTGCCTTATTATATGTAAGATCATATTCTTACCAAATGGAACCATGAAGGATTGTCCAGGGTTGAAGCGGGATTTCTTGCTGTCGATGCTAACACTCACAGAGCTCGTTAATAAATTAAAAACCTTAAAAAAACACAACAATGAAAGAAAAATTATGAATAATCTGGTGTGCAGGAGGGAGAATAAAATGACATAAAGCACACATCTGTATGAGAAGTAAATGAGAAGTGCACTGACTGTTGTGGCGCTGTGATCCACCCACAGAGGCTTCTTCATGTAGGAGCCCAGCAGGATTTTTCCATTACAGAACGAGCCGCAGTCGAGGTCCACCTGGAAGCCGATGGCTCGGCCTTGGTAGAAGTACCAGTCAAACTGGTCTGGAGTGATCTTAGCACTTTCTACAAGGACATGAAACAGTAAAAATGAGGCAGTGACAGCCAGGTCTGGCCAGTAATAACTATCATTTGATGATAATAAAAAACTGTTTTAAATATAGATAAGAAACAATGTATTGTACGTCCTTTCTACATCTTTTGTTTATCTGTATAAATTAACTTCAAATACATCTATACATTTTTTTATGTTGGGGAAGCCGCCCTAATAACCTTTCAGAATACTGTAAGCAGTCTGAGAGAAAACTACTCTTTTGCACCTCCTAGTGGCTGTTTTCAGGCTTTAGAAAACCCAGCTCATGATGGGAGACTTTGGCCAATCACAGGCCACTTCAGAAAGAGACTCTTCCTATTGGCTACAAATACAGATGTGCATCCACATCCCTCTACCTGGTGAAAGCCAGATTCAATGGTGGAAAATCCTGCAGAAAAACATGCTATTCCAGCACTACTGGCACATCACTCCTGCTCATTCAAGTTCATGTTCAAGCTAGAGTCACAGAATCACAGCCTGTAATCTCACTGCACAGCAATGTATTTTCGTATTCTGGCAGGGTTTTTGTTTTTCCTGCAAACCCGGGCATTCCTTTAAATAAGACATTTTATTATCTTACTGTTAGCAGGGGGAGGCCAGAGTCTGCTTAACCACTCTCTCAGGTTGGCCTTATCCTTCGGCTGCAGCACCAGCGGCTCTAGAGGAGGAGCACACAGATCTGATACGGAGAGAGCAGCGGGGGATCTGGACGGCGGCGGAACTGGAACAAAGTAAAGATAAAAGTAGAAGAAAGTAAAGAAAGAATTTGTTTTTAAAAATTTAGCACACAAACGATAAAAGATGGAATATTTGTCAGTCATATCCAAGTCATTCAGGGTTAAAAATTAACCCCCAGATGGAGCTGTTTAAACTGATGGCGTGAGCTGCATATCCAGGCGTCTACGGCTCAGCTGCTGCATTTTTAATTCACCACAGAACGTGAAGGGGCTCAGTGTAAATATTGCAGTCTGGCTGCCCACGTTCCAGGCCTGACAGACCAACAACACTACAGCTGTTCTGTTTTCAAAAGAGCCTCGTGACTATTCAAATGAATGCTTAAGCCTTAATTTGGCATCACCACTTGCATTCTTTGCATTTTTATTCTGTTGTTATCTTAAAATATTAATGAACACTAATTTCTTATTAACAACAGTTGTGTTTCCCATCATAAACACAACAAAATGTGTATTTTCAGGGTGATAAGGGAGGCGTGTAAAAGTTGTATACATTACTTGTAAACTGTTGTTAAAATATCAAATTAAAAAAATGTGTGAGAAAACACTCATGAAGGTAGGTAAGAGAAGTAAATGTATGAAAATCTGGCTGATATATAAAGTATATTTATATAATAATGTGTTTAAAACATACTCAGGTCCACGTCCTCCTCGTACTGTTGCAGCTCAATCATGGACGATGGCCCACTTAAGAGTTTGGACCTGCCAAAAAGAAAAAGATTATTAAAAAAAAGAAAAGGGAGATGGTAATATCAACATTTATAACTTTCTTTACCTGCCCACTGACTGGCACCTGCTGTCCTGTGGAGTCTGGTGGTGAGGAGAGTTGTCTTCCATACTGAGCACATGATTATCAGCCTGACTGAATGCTGAACAGTCTGGACCAGCGGCTCCCTCAGCAGAACGTGCAGTGAACTTACGTCTTACGTTCCCTCTGCTGCTGATTACAGCTGGGGTCTCTGTGACTGAACTGAAAATGTCTTTAAAAGTGGCCATCGAGCGTTTGACCGTCTTTGGGGTCGACAATGGCATCAGGTTCAGAGGAGGCGGGGGAGCTCCCCCTCGTGGTTTCGGCGAGACGGCCATGTTGCTGTTTTTGGTCGTCCCGAGCCGAGGAGATCTTCTCTGTTTGGACGGGTTTTTTCTTTCCTTACGAGGTTTGAGGTCCTGCTGCTGCTGCTGCTGGGAGGAAACGCTCTCCACATCCTCATCAAGTGCCCACCATCTCCCAGGACGTTTCCTCCTCCGTTTCTCTGGTTCTGCTGCCCTGAGCGCTAGTGTGCCCGACAGTTCTTCCTGAGGAACATGACTGTATACCCTTTGAAATATCTGCTTCCCTGTAACACATCAGATCACAGCAAGTTACAGAACTTATTGCTTGGTCGTAATGTTTATGACAGTCAAACAGAAATTATTAGTACTAGATTTCAGGTCCTTTACTTTTACTTAAATAAGATTTAAAATGCAGCACTTTTACTAACAGTAGAATATTCTTTATTCTGGTATTGTTACTTCTCCTGAAGTAAAGGATTCGAGTGCTGGACGTTACCTGAGTTAAGGCTGTGGTCTCTGCTTGAGAGGACCAAAGGGCTGGACTGTGGATCCAGGTCCTGGTCCGGGACGTCCTGCTGCAGCACTTCAACCTGTTCTGCCTCCGTCGTGTGTAATACTCTGTCAGGTGCGTCTCCTCGTGTGTTTATGTTTTTGCTCTGTTTGGTTTTCTTTTCTTTAGCTTTATTTGAGCTCTTCCTGGGTGACGGTGCGGGCTGTGTCTGATTTGTTTTCTTTAAAAGTCTTTCTTTCTTGGCCTTCACAGGAGACGATGCTGCTGCTGTTCTGCCTTTCTTAGTTTTCACAGGAGACGATGCTGCTGTTCTGCCTTTCTTAGCCTTCACAGGAGACGTGGCCGCTGCTGCTCGTGGCTCTTTGTTGTTGTGCTTTGACTTCTTGGGTGAAGGCTGGTCTGTCACCTCGGTTTCCTCTGTGGTTTCGTGGCTCAACCACCACTGTCCTGGTGCCCTCCTTTTCCTTTTCCAAACAATCTGATCGTCTTCAGATGAACTCGCTTGTGAATTCTTTTCTGGTTGTGCTTCAGAATTCACAGGTTCCTTGTCTGTGGGGGGACAAAAAGCGTAAAAAATGGATGGATGTTTGATGAGATGCTTGAAGAACTTTTTCTGTGACTATTCAATTATATTTTTATACATTTCACAACACATCTCTTATCTTTTTTAGCCAACTGTAAAGGTAATCTTTAAGGATTTTTTAACCTGGATCCCCTTTTCCCATGTTTTTGTGTCTAATGGTGACAAATATTCTTCACAAGTCTAGTTCTGAAGTCTTGTGACGTGACTTGCTGGAGGAAACCAGTGGAAGTGAGAGAGAGAGTAGAAGAGAGGAGTGATGGGAAGAGTTTGCTGTGTTGGCGTACAAAAAGTACAGAAAGCAACACAAGATTTAAGAAGCAGACTTCCCCTTTAGCAGGACTCGGTTAGAGATGATAACAAACAGTGGCTAAAAAGCACTTTTAGTGTGAAACTGCAGCAGAGGATTACTCTGCAGCACATTTTGCAGCTGCTGGGGACAGAGCTCTCGCTCAATACTGGACCACTTTCATTAACTGTTGTCCTCATTAGTCACTCAGATACAAAAACATGGGGCCCAGATTGAAAACTACATACACATCTACACACAGGAAGTTATATTAACAGTAAGAGGTCCTTACCTGACTGTGAACCCAGATCTTCAGTGTCTGCCTGCTCCTCTCTGCTCTGAATGTGTTCCTTCTCTGATCCATCACCAATCGTGTCCTGTGCTGCATCAGCCCCCTGCACCACTTTTCTGCCCCCCTTTAATGACTTAGCCCTGCCAGTCTTGGCATTTTCATTCCCGTCTTTTAAAGTCTTCGATCCCTTCATATCAGAGGACTTCTGAGCTTTCTTTTCTGGTTGTCTGTTTTCTTCATCTGCTTCCCTGCTGGCTCTGTCTTTAGGTTTCTCCTCTTCCTTTTTACTTTGTTTAGTTGGTACCTTCTTTAGGCGTTGTTGCTTTTTATTTGGTTTCTCTTCTTCCATTAATTCGCCTGCAGGAAGATCCTCAGGACTGGACAGTTGATCCATATCATTCCCAGGCTCTGTCACCTCATTCGTCTTTGCTTTCCCTCTCATCTTCCTCGTTTTCTGGGTGACAGTCTGACTTCCTGATTTGCTCTGTGTCTGTTCAGATTCCTGCTGTTCTTGTGCAGTCTCTGGTAAGCTGTCCTTTTTGCCGTTGTCTGTGGAGCTGTCTTTTTCAGTGCTGGAAGATTTGCTTTGTTTCTGTTTCCTATTGGTGGCAGTTTTTCTTGGGATGAAAAACCGAAGAGGTCTATCATCCTCCAGAATCAAGAAGTCATCCTCTGGCTCATGAGGAGGAGAAGGCACTTTCACCAGTGACAGAGACTTCCTGGAACTAAAAAAAAAGCAGAAAACAAACAGATTATTGATCATACTGTGTTTTCATGTTAAATTATAAGAGCCATATCTTTGTAAACAAATATTTGCTATTTCCATTATTCAACAGGAGGCAACATGGTGACCGATTATTAAGGTGCATTCTTATCTCAACTCACCATGCAGGTTTGGGCTGTCCGGCTTCTCTAAGCTTCTTAAGGAAAGACGTAATGTCTTTTCCCGCACGACTGGACTCCACTGATGGCTGCCTGGTAACATTTTCTGTTTCCAAAGGTGCTGAGATTGTAGACTCCTGTCTCACGGCTGGCACAGGTGGGTCTGCGTTTTCTTTCCTGGGAAGAAAAAAAGAAACGGTCGTCAAGTGAAAGGAGCAGGATGCTTTGGTTTTTTCCAATATCATAAACCAGTTTACCTACTACTACTTTGTAGTAACTTGTTAATGAATAAATTCAAAGGTTGTCACAACGATCAACACATTGTATATAAAGAGTATATTTTAAAACAAGGTAATAAATGCTAATAACGCCACTGGCTTCAAATATCAAATACTGTTGGGTGTATGGATCTAAAGTTACAGCACAAAAAAAACTGTAACTATACATTTAAAGGTCATTACTTCTCACCTTGGTGTTTTTTGTTTGCACTTCATGCCAGGTGTTTGAGGCTTCTCTGGTGTTTTTTCTTTCACTGTGTGACTCTCTTTGCTGCAGAATAAAGTACATTTTCATTTCAAGCACACAAAAGAGGAAAATGTCCAAGTTATGAACACAGATAGCAGAAAATTAAAGGTCAAACATGAAAAGACGAAATAGACGAGCGATGCCCATGTTTGTTTATCAACCAGCCAGGTACTGATGGAGCTTCTGGGTGCTGGAAGAAAAATTATAATTACAATTAAAAGGCCCTTACCATGATGCCTCCACCTTATTTTTGCGACTGGACATCTCGGGTTTGTTTAAGACAATCTTGCTTGGAGGAGACTCCAACACAGAGCCACCACTTCTACAGGAAAGGACAAGTATGGAATGAGACACAACAAATGAATGATAGAAAAAACTATCTCTTATTGTTAATATTAACTAGAATCCCACATTTTATACAAAAAAAAACATATCACCTTCCCTGAAATGCATGAAAAGATACTCACTCATGTGTGACACGTCCATTGCACTCTGCTTCCTGGATGGGTGGAGCCTCTGTCTTTGCCTCTTCTTTTCCTTCATCTTCAGAGCCAAAGAGAACTGGGGACACAACTTGGCGCTCTTCATCGTCCAACTTTTCAACATGTTCCCCAACCGCTTTCTCTTCGATTGGGCTGGATGTCTTCACAGGCCCATGTACTTTAAAAGGGATGTCCAAATCTGCAACAAGGAAAACTTACATTTACATTTAATTACGCACATTTAATCAAGCACCTTTCATTTATCAAGGCCAAGTACTTTCTCAAGTTTTTTGTCTCTTACCAATGTCTTGTTTTGACACTGGACTGGGTGATCTTTTTGCAGGATGTGGGGCATTTCCTTCAGGACCCTAAAGAGTTTCAAAGTATATATTTAAAAGCCCAACAAATCCAAATGCATCAACTCCTGTCCAAATCAAATGAACAGATGTAAAAAAAAAATATATTAAAAAAAAGAAGAAGAAGAAGCTGCTGCTACAATCAAGCGTCCTCTCAGCTATTTAAGACATTAAGCTTTTTATCCAACATGGGAGCAAGAAATTTGTGACAACTTATTCTCTATTACCAGCCCAAAAAGTCACTGTAGTAACAGATTGTGCAATTACCATTTGTCCTCTTGTTAGTTTTACCAGTGGCTGTCCCTTGTTTTGGATTAGTGAAGGCTCTTTCTCATGCTGGTCTGTCTCAATATCAAAGGTCTCGAGCAGAGGAGATAGGGGTGATAGGCGACCATTATTATTTGAGGGTGACTCTGAAAAGAATAGAAATACAGGTTAACATACTAAAAATCCCAAATAAACTGTAAAAGATTAGTAAGTAAAAAAAAAAAGTAAAAACAACTCAACACACTTAACTCACCTAAGTCATCAAACATCTTGTCAATGTCTCCCATTGTCAGTGGTGCTGTCCATGGTTCAGGTGGACTGAAAAACACAGAGGTCAGGTCAATATTATACTGTAGCTTGAAGACCAACATTTTAAATCCCCATCCAGCAGCTTAGACACTCCAGTATATCTAAAACTAAAAAAAGAAACATACAACATAACCTTATCTGTGAGAAAAAGGAGATGTACTGAATGTAGGAATAACAATGTGATAAAACATTAAAATAACAATGATAAAATAAAGAATTTACAAAAACATATATATGACCTTCTGTTCATATTTATTGCATGCAATGAATGTGTGTAGAAATTGCACATTTCAGCTCCCTTGTTTCTGGTTTAAAACACATAAATAAATAAGCTCCCTCACACAGCACATTAGTACATTTCAAACATACGTTTCTTTGTTTGTAAGGTAGCAGAGTTTCCTCTTTGGTCTCCTCTGTAAACAGACAAAAGATACAGAGAAAATTACAAGCAATCATTGTATCACTAGTGCATTAATTGAAAACTACACTCAGTGTATTTCATAATAAAATCATATGCCCTAAAATGTATGGACCTAGTAGGCTTTTAAACAATAAAAAAATATGTTTACAGCAAAAATAAAGAACACTTCCTGACTGTATCCAAAGAGGATGTATCCACTCGGGGAAATTTCATGATTCAAAAATAATTGCTAAGGATGTGAAAAAATGACTGTGTGACAGTTAATAATGCAAAACAATTGAACAGTTGCAACAATTAATTAAAAGACTGTAGAAATTAATACTGTCCTCAACTCAAGAAATTTTTTGTTCAGTAACAAAGTAAAACATTCTGTTGATTAATTGATTAGTTGATTCAGACGACACTTTAGTAAAACTGAGATTCTACACAATATATCACGCAAAAGCAGTGTTTAAATCTTGTGTTCCCCAGAGATCATAGCTGCCTTAGTAAAAAGTAATTCAGCACAAAAAAAGAAAGAAAAAGGACGACTAACCTAAATAAAACTTTCAGTCAACAAATCAACTAAGAGGGGGCTGCCCTCTTTAATAAACTTTTCAACACATTATATTTAATTATACAAGCTTCTTCCGATCAGATAATATAATAGTCTGTTTGATTATATTATTTTATTATGACATATACAAACACATGCCACTTTCCTAAATGTATTGTCCATTTTTTGTACTGTGTATAAATGACCAACTTCACTCACTCGGTAAAAATCGATGATAGTATAATATTGAATGCATCAGTCAATGTTTCTTATAAGTAAGCTACAAAAACGGCCACAATATTATTAACACCCATCAGTGTTAGACAAAACATTTAACAGCATCGCAAACAACTAACGTTACTGGCTCAAAAACGTTAAACCATTCAACAAAAGCTGAGCATTGACTAAAACCTCCATGGAGTTTGTTATCTTATTGCCGTTGCATTGGTTTTGGCTAACGTTAGCACATGGTTAAAACAACGTTGTTTGTAATTACCGTTAGCGAGCTGTAAACAAAGTAAAGCCCCTTCCTCCCTCGATCGTACCGCAACGTTAATACGTTATTCAGTCCTCGTTACACTGAAGCGGAACAGAAAAAAATAGAGGCCCAAAACTTACCAAGTTAGGGTACTTTGTCTCCATTTCTGTTAGGTATTTAACGTTATGTCTACCTTTAACGGAGAAGTTAGACGACTGTTTCCAAACAAGGACACTGAATTTGTGCTAACGGTTAGCTAGCGCTTGATTAGTTTCCACCAACTGCTCTCCTAGTCGGCTAGCCCCCGGGAATGCATTTATTCCAATCCGCTCCGTAAAAATCATGCCAGGGGTTACTTTATAGTCGTGCTACAACTTTATGAGGAATCTATGTCGCCCATTTAATAACCGAAGTTAGCGTTAGCAAAACAATGGCGCTGTTGACAATTTGTAAATAACCCGCGCACTATGAAAAACGATCACTTCCGGCCCTGGGTTTAGCCTCTCAGGCAGAACCTTTGTCAAAGTGGTCGATCCTAATCCATACTTTTTGATTACTTAGAAGATATAAAATATAAATGACGTTTAGTTAAGATCAAACACAATTGACTTATGACGTTTGTTACTGGTAGACAAAGCCTCGAATTGCCACGGGTGTATTGCCTGAAAGACTGCGCTCAGGGAATGTCTACACAAATTCTAGATGTTCTTCTTCTACACATGACTTTTCGGCAGACTGAGCCCACAGCTTGCGCTTTGCGTTGTCGCCCCCTACAGATTAATCATGGTTAATTCTAATCATAATTATTTTTCTTGTCAATGTCGCGCAACAGACATGACTTATTCTAGCTTTTTCACCCAACAGATTGCGTTACATATATTTAGTAAAATATGTTAACTCGAATGATAATTTAAAAAATAACAGTACGTTCTAATGATATTTCATAATGTTTATAACATTCAGCCATTTAGAGCAGCAATTAGGTATATGTCACACTTTTTCAGGTCAAAATGATGATTCACAATATTTTCCTGATTAAAATATGCTTTAAACTCCTATAATGGTACAAAAACATACTGGAATCACTTTACCCTTAAGAAACAAATATTTTTTATTGCATCACAGACAAGACACATACCGATTTTTCAGTAAACATCCTTCATAGCAGAATAACAAACAATGTTAAATTAAAGTAATCATAAGGTCCCCCTTAAGAATTAAATTGTGATTAAAAAATATATATATATGATTCAGGATTATACTCATAATGGAAATTCACCACAATCATTTTATTTTGTTTGTTTTTAAAAAAATCACAATATAGGATAAAAGCACCCCTAAAATCTTCTCATGCCCAGTGGCAACACGTCTAGAACTTTAATAATTTTGTTGATCTGCAACATTATGATAAAATAGTTCACGCTGCTGAACTGGTACAAGTAGTATAAGTTGGTACCATGTATGATAAATTGCTTAAATTCTTAAATACTATCCCATATAAATATGTAAAAAAAAAAAAAAAAAAAAAAAAAATAGAAAACTAAAATTAGCGTCCTCATACAAGTTGGCACTTGATACACAAAGATTATACTGAAAATTGTGGGAAATGTTAAAATCCTGCAGTTGAGAGTGTAAGGTTGATGATGATATGGTGTCCCTATGTGGTGTGGTAATGTTTCCTTATCAGAGCCTAATGTGTTGTGTTAGCTATTAATATGTTAGAAAACAGCCATAAAAGGTTCAGAGATCACTGAACCAAAGTTCAAAAGACTATTGCTAATTAAATAAGTTAAGTATGCAAATTATGCCAGAGTGCATATTAATTCATACTGGATGCAATGACAATTTACAGCATTTATTCAAGTTTACAAAATAAGACATTTCTTGTTCTCGTGATTATCAACAAATGAATGTCAAATAACAGCACAACTATTTTCTGTGATTCATGACGTAAGAGTGTTATATCATAAAATATTTAGCGGAACATTCTTTTCTGGTTGCTAGCAATCTCCATCGGCTCCATGGCTTCAGGACTGGCGTCTGTGTAGAGCGGCTGTCTGATGTGTCTCCAAATCACCAACACAATCCGGACGAGGAACAGCGAAGAGGCTACAGCCAGCAGCACAACTGAGAGAAGGAAATCTAGTCAGAACAACCTTTTAAAGATGTTTGTGGTTGGATGCATTTGAGTTCTGATATTAAATGTTGTATTGGAGTCATGTTTCAGGACATCCGTTTAACTGCCATTTTGGTAATATGACTTTTTTTTTTTATATACATTTCTCACATATTATGAACATGGAGTTCAATGTCGTGTCTTACCAATGAAGATGCCGATACGGCTGGGCGATTCAGCATCAAAGTTTTTGTCCAAGTTTCCGGACAGCGCCCAGATCACGACCGGGTAGATGATGAGGATGTACCGCACGTGTTTGTCAAGGACAAAGTTTTCCAAAACAAACCTGTGAAAAGCACAGAACCAACACATTCAGAAGCGCACTAATCATTTTGCGCTTCTTCTAGTATGTGTTTTTTAAATAAAAAGCACTGACCACACCAGCAGCACGACGGCCAAAACAGAGTAGGAGATTGTGGCCGCGTCCTCTGGGGACATGTGTGCCTCATAGGTTAGTACGATGCTCAGGTTGATTAGTGTCGCAATGGTGGTCCATGTTGTGTAAATCATCACGCCATTCTGAACCTGCAAATGTGGTATTAAAGAGTGTTTTACTTTGTCATAAATATGCTTTAAAGAGACAGTTCATCCCAAATCATGTCCAGTTAGAAAGAAAATAGCTCCGACATGAAGCAGCTCACAACAAGGTTTACCTTGAGTAACCACGTCATGATTTCTGGAAAGAGATATTGCAGTTGCAAATGTTTTCTTTTTCAATTGTTCACTTTGGCTTCTTCTAGAATAGCGGAGTCATTTCTTTCTGTGACAAGAACATGCCAAATCCACCAAGTCACAGCATGCTGCCTCTACAGAAGGAAGCCTTAGAATACTCTGGAAAATGAACAAGCCCAAGCTTCTTTAAGTTTGTAAGTTCATACCTGTGTACATATATTTTGATTCCATGATCATCAAAATGTGATTATCCGATCGCAATCCAGGTTAAAAACCAAGTGTAATGGCTTTCAATGGTGGCCATCTTGGAGTTTTTTGCTTGGCTGATGTGCTTCTTGAAAATTATTTGTGCCAAGCTTGATGCTTGTATCACAAATTGAATGATTGTTTCACTAAACTATATAGTTCCATTGATAAAATATGTGTATTTTTGGGGTGAACTGTCCCTTGTGCACCTAAACCATCATTTTAACTACATAATGAACAAAATATCACTCATATAATCTGGCATGCGATTAAAATCTTTACATACACACTACACATGTTGGTACTAACCAGCACACGGAGAAGCCACAAGTCCGTGTTGTGGTATTTCTTAAGCCAGGCTCCATAGATATGAAGTCCATGGCAGGTGTAGAATGTCATGGAGTAGTTTGTATAGATGACCATTATGAGAAAAACCAGAGCATTGATCATCATCCTTTAGGAGGACACAGCAAAAAAACACATATTTAGCTGCTGTATGGAAAACAGTTTAAAATTACATGATTTACAAGAATCACAGGAGTATTAATAACCACAAACATGCTATATTGTTAACAATATATGAAAGACCTATACTGGGATAGATGATTATGGAAATATTCTCCAGTCCTAATTTATAAGCTCCCACTGGACACTCTTACCCTCTGTCCCAAACAAGCAGCCAGCCGATATTGAAACACAAATTGAGGCACCAGTTGATGAAGAATCCATAAGGCAACATGGCCGGGCTGCAGTACACGTAGCCGTAACCGTTCCTACAAGACAACAGAACCACAGTCGACTTTTTAGTCCGTGAGTTTGACCTACTTGTACTTTACTTGAATATTTCCATTTTATGTAACTCTATACTTCCACTCCACATTTTAAGGCATATATTGTACTTTTTACTCCACTACATTTAGCTGCCAGCTTTAGTTACTTTTCAGGTCAAGATTTAACATGAAAAATATGATCAATTTAATGTGATTCATAAAAATTAAAGCACATAACTGTATCGTAAGTAGTTAAAATTAACCTTACATTAACATTAAAACACTGCTTACATAAATGCATCAATACAAATAATCTAATAACATGTTTGGAATATATATAAAACAATCTGAGTGGGACCATTCTGCATAACGAGTTGCATAAGTTTGATGCTGATACTTTTGTACTTTTTCTTCAGTGAGTTTTGAATGCAGGACTTTTACTTGTAGAGGAATAATTTCACAGTGTGGCATTAGTACTTTTACTGAAGTAAAGGATCTGAATGCTTCTTCCACCACTGGACCCTGCAGATTTGACCTTTAGAATAATATTTACAAAATTTAAACAAGCGAATAAAAAAAGTTGGCCTCAACTTTCTGCAAAGCCCCGAGAGGATGTAGATAACCATTGCTGTGAGCCAGACGTAGATGACGCTCCAGATGTTAAAGGTCCATCCTGAAGGTGTGATCTGAGTGTCAAACACTGCCGACACATTGGCTGTGGTGGTAACATACGGACCTGTAGGTGCCAGAAAGCAAACACTGAGTGAGAAAGGAGAGGAATGTGACCTGTTAAACTAATATTTGTGATCCTTCAAGAGTTTTACATTCCCTACAAATTTAAGTAAAAGAAGTGAACAAAGCTTTGACTCACCGATTCCAACTACAGAAAGCCCATTGAACACCAGACTTATCGCATAGCCGACCACAGACACCACTATCGCAGCAAGACGTCCAGGATCGTGTTTAGCCATCGTGATTTACTGTGATAAATAAAAATGATAAAAAAAATAAATAATAGGACATTTAAAATGCTTAAAACCCTTTTACAAAACCACATAGAGCTTATTCCAACATGGCTATGAAAGACATCACGGTAATAAAATAATAAAAGCAACAATTAAAAGAAGTTCATAAAAGGCAATCAGTGCAAAGTTTTAAAACAAGGCAAATAATTAGTAAAATGGTATAAAATAATGAATAATTTAAGAGTTCTAATGATTATAGGATTACATTTACAGATGTATTCTTTGGTGAATTGTCAAAGTTAATAAGAAAATACAGTTTTGTTCCAAGAAATGAGTCCCTCCCAACTTTATTGCTAATAATCTGTATGAACCTGACCTCTGACCTTAGCAAGTGATAATTGTCAGTCACCTTATGCAAAGGTCATTCAGGCGATCACGTCAAGGTGTTTTGTTCTCATGAAACACCACCTGTCTTTCAAAAAATTTATAAAAAAAATATAAAAACCTCTAAAAACCTCAATTATTTTTACATGTAAAATATATAAAAAATCAGGTTTCAAAACAGCTTGTGTAACTCCACAAAGGTCCACGTGCCACAGCTGCACGCTGAGCTTCCTGCAGGATCATAAAACGTTGGCAGACAAACACAAAAAGTGCCCACATGATGAAGACTGGATGAAGTCAAAGAGGACGGACCTTACTTACCCCTCGGTGTGTGAGCTGAGTCATCAGTGTGAAGAACCAGAGGAACTGTGCACAGATCGCAGGACTGCCTGTTTTATACAACAGCCAGTTGTGTAAGAGTGAAGTTTTACGACCACCCAGAGCATCACGTGCGCTCCTTATCTTGTATACATTTTCGCCACAGTGCAGCGAAGACGAAGAAACCGTTTCCCCTCATATGATCCATAATGAAAGGAATTCATAAAGGGATGATGCAGTTTATGCTCTTTGTAAGCTCATTTTTGTCAATAAACAGGTATGAAAACATGCCAGCATCATTCTTAGTGTTCATATATCTGTTTTTTTTACATTTCATTGCATTCACTTTTTCACATTTGCTTAGACTAGTGGAAGGTTAAATTATTCCAACTCTGATGTGAATGCTTTCTTGTATATCGCTCACAAGGTTCTGACTATGAGAAAAATATTTATTATAAAGATATTTTTTACATATATAATGTTATTGTTATTATATATATTTATTATAAATGCTATAGAGTGGTGGAAAGTATCTAAGTACATTTAATTGAATACTGTATTTAAGTACAATTGTGAGGTACTGGTACTTGAGTATTTCCATTTTATGTAACTTTCTACTTCTACTTCACTACATTTTGCATTAGAAAAGTATTTTAAGTAGTTAAAATGAGCTCTATCATTACAAAATTAAAAACTACTTTTATAAATGCATCAATATAAATAATCGAATTATATATTTACAATATATAAAACAATGTGAGTGCAGGGTCCATTCTGCATAACAAGTACTTTTACTTTTGATACTGAAAGTATATTTTGATGCTGATACTTTTAAAAATAGCGTTTCATATCAAAAAGGCTGTTGTCCTGTATGTATGGTAATCCTTCTGTTGTGGCTACTTGTGTCACCATTAATCAATCTACTCTATTTGGGGCTTCAAATTAAATAAAGAACCAAAGATACTGTTAATGCTTTATCTAAATATGTACTTGCAGAGGTGAAGATTTAGTGTGTCCAATAGTATTAGTAGTCAAATGAAGTATGCAAGTTCCAGGCTGCAATCTCAATTTGCAGTATGCAAGCCAGCATGTTTTTCTCTATTATTCTCTTACCCACAATCCTCTGCTCAGCATACATATATATATATATTTAAATATGAGCCAGAGGGTCAAAGTACAAGGCGCCATGTTATGATGACATAGTATATTCCAGGTGTAAACATACTGCCTGGAGTAAAAAGACAAAGTATGTGATTTGGATATGTAATGATATTTCTCCTGTTCTTCATTATTTAAAAAAAAATTTATTTCTATTTCTGTTGTTTTCAGTTATTATATGTCGGTTTTGTTTCTGTTGCTGTATTTTTACTGCAAAGAACTTGCTTTACCTGCAAATAAACCTGCCTGCAAGTATGGTGGATTCATGAATTTTCAGTTCAGTAATCCATTACAGCATCTTGTAAGAGAGTCAAACTATATGTAGTCATAGTTTTAAGCTTGTGTTAGAGTAGTTTGATAAAGATTATTTAGACAGGAAAGTAGATAAATGTGATGATAAAAAAATAGCAAAACAAAAATGAAGAAAATAGACGTATGCATTTATTGGAACCAAACATAAAGCACATAAAAAAAATGTGAACCAATAACAGTGCAATTACACTCAAATATATCATCATTATTCTTATTCATGATCAATAATCTTTTCTAACTGAAGTATTTATTTATTTTGTCATTATTGCCCCTAAAGTGACCAACCAGGGACGTTATTGTGATGTTTAGTTAACAGTTGTAGTGTTTGTCGTCTCTTATACACCTAAAATAATTCCAGAAACACATTACATCATGTAAATCAAAAAAACTTTTCTGAAATGAAGCAATCCTATCATGTCGTCTCACAGCAGGCAAAACATACATACATCAAAGTTATTATGAGTAGCCGCAGAATGAAAATACACAGTGGCTGCAGTTTGTATAAATGAATCCAGTTCGCTTAATCTTTTGATGATGAATCCTGTAAATATTGATGATATTATTCTATATATACAAAGCATTAAAAAAAAACAATACTGTATTGACACAGAGTGTTGTATAATAAAAATATTATCTCAACATTCTTACTTAAATATTTTTTTCTGCTTGTCAGCGATCTCCATAGGAGACATGCTCTCCGGGTCCATGTCGTTGTACAGCGGCTTTTTAAAGTATCTCAGGACGACCAGAAACACTCGACCAGCAAACAGGACACAGGCCATCGCCAGCAGAGCAACTGTAAGGGCAGAAAATACCACATGGAATATTAGTGTGTCTGTATCTATGTGGCTGCGTGATCAAAAGAAAAATTATGGTAAAGTTGGATGTCATAAGACTGATACTGAACATAAATTACTTATGTCTTTTTATTTTACTTAGATGCATTATCATGCTTTTATAATGTATGATGAAGTTGAATATTATAATACTAATATAGTTATTTGTTTAAGAAAGCAGCCTTCTGAGTACCTTTGCATCAGCATATCAACGCAAAATTGGTGCAAAATTCACAAAGAAAATATCTGTTTTAATTTTTATTCCAGCTCAAATAGCCACCATTTCTGTAATTGTTGAAGTTTTGGTCTCAAAAATCGGTATCAGACTTGCAACATCCAGGTGATGTCATTGAGATCAAGATGATTTTAAAGTTTCTCACCCATTAATGTGTCATTGGTAGTCAGAGATGCTGCATTGTAGTTCTTTGTGTAGACCCCCGTCAGCGCCCAGATCACAACAGGGTAAATGGAGAGAATGTACCTCACATGTTGGTCCAGGACAAAGTTTTCTAGGAAGAACCTGTGAAAAATACAACACATTTGCTCCAGACATACAGTTTTTTTAATGTTTTTTTATAAAATGCATGCAGAGTTTCCTCCTTTGCACTTACCACAGAAACAAGAATGCAGTCAAAACAGAGAGTGTGACAGTGGCCGCGTCTGTCGGGGACATGCCTGCATCATAAGTCAGCACGATGGTCAGGTTCAGTAGGGATGCAATGGTTGTCCATGTTGCATATATGGCAATACCATTCTGAATCTGCAATAGAGATGACAGTAAAGTGCATTATGCAGAGATAAACAGGTAAACAGGTACACACGCTCAGCTCTCTGTGAAGCTGCTGTGCTCACCAACACGCGGTGAAGCCACAGGTCCACCCTGTGGTACTTGCTGAGCCAGGCGCCGTAGTTATGGAGGCCGTAACACGAGAAGAATATCATGAGGTAGTTAGTCAAGGCGATGAGGATGAGGAAAGCCAGTGCAGCAGGCATTAACCTGTGATAGGAAGGGGAAATAGTTATTACAGTTATCTCGTCTGCAGACAAACAGATCTAAGTGTTTGTGTAACTTTTTTCTTGTTTCTTGTGTGGATTTCATACTTTTTAGCCCTTTTTATGAGCCAATATTGGCCTGTCACACATATCTCTATCTGTCCGTTTTGGTGTATATGCAGCAATATGAAAAACTTTTATACATGTCAAATAATGCACAAAAAAAAAAAGTATGCTTTGGGTGATTTTTGAAAGAGTGTTAGCTATTTATTTTCTATTTATTTATTATTTATCTTTTATTAGATGGTCAGCAAATGACTCCTGAACAAACAGCACTGATGTTTATTTTGCTATTTATTTTCATTTTCTTATCACAGTTTTTATTTCTAAAACTGGTTGAGAATGCAATATGATACATGTATATGTATATAATGGGAATTATTTTATTTACTAATATAACGTATTTAATTAAGAAAGCAGCATTCGGAGTTCATTTGTTTAGTCACATTGGCGCACAATTGATGCACAATCCACAATTAAGGTCTAAAATCAGTAGAATCACACAACAAAAATGTGCCTCTTAGGGTCTCACAATCTGTACAGCATACAGCAATCTGTAACTGTAACAGACTAGACAGAAATAGACTGAAATAATAGTAAATAAATAGTAAAATTCCAATATGGAGGAACAGACTGACACATATTAATCTGAAGTAGCTGTAATGTTTTCTCTCAGTACTCCTTCATGTTGTCAGTCAATGCGTCCTCTATTTCAGACCACAGACTCAAACAGCAGTGCTTTTTTCCTGCATGCTGCCAAAGACTCAAACACGCCCTTAAGCCTGAGCAGAAATTAGCATTTTTCATTACGGAGCGTGCTACAAATACACTTTCTGTTGTTTGCCTGAAACAACGTCTCAAGACTGTGAAATCAATTACAGGCTGTTTGACTAAATAAAGAAAAAAATCCTCTCTTACTTTCTGTCCCACATGAACAACCAAGCAGTGTTGAAGCTCAGATTCAAGCACCAAGTCACAAAAAACCCATGTGGTAAAACAGCCGGGCTGCTGTAGACGTAACCATAAGCATTCCTAAAGGAAAGGAAATCACAGAGAGGTAAATGTTTGCATCACCAGATAGATACAGTGTAACATGGAGATGACATTTAGGCTGCTTCTTACTTCCTGAAGATGCCAGAGAGGACGTAGACCAACACTAAAGCCAGAAAGATGTAAATGACCGACCAGATGGTAAACGCCCATCCTGCCGGGGTGATCTCGGTTCCAAACTCATCTGAAATGTTACCGGTGGTCTGCAGGAATGGATCTATGGCACACAAATGCAAAAAGATACAAACATTTTTAAAAGGTCAGAGAATGCAACATTATTTCTACAAACCTATATCACAGTGGTTCTCAACTGGTCTGGCTTTGGGACCAACCATCACCCCGTAATGACAAGCCGCGACACAAAATCGAGGAAAATTCTCAACATCTAAAATGTATTTAATGAAAAGATGGCGCAGATTGAACCTGGGATAGTACAGAATAACACAGTATGCCAACACAACAAAAGTTTAATGATAAACCAGCAGCCTGGTGATGCTAGAGATGGAAATATTCCCTTTTACACTAAATAAGCTGCATTTTATTTAAAAAACACAAAAAGTGCATCTTAGATAACACAACACATCTTATTTAACAGACTCAACAGCTTTCATGCACAAACATTCATTAAAAATGTCCAACTAGTGAGAAGTGGAGAGAAGATCATGCTCAGTTAGCAGATGAAATAAACTGTGAGAGTGAATAGACGGCGCAAAAAAATCCCCTTCAAAATGAAACCACAGGATTTTTTTTGCCCAGGTAAAGGCCCACGACCCACTGAAAACGGTTTTGCGACCCACTTTTGGGTCCCGACCCACCAGTTGAGAATCACTGCTATATCAAACAGTTAAATCACAAACTTACATATTCCCGGCCCTGCCAGAGCAGTGAACACCATAGTGATGATGAAGAAAAGCAACGCCAGCATGATGGCAATCACAAGGCTGATGTTGTGTTTGGCCATTGTGGAAAAGTTATCTAAGAACACAAGTATTATAAATTAAAAAATTATAAAGTTAAAATGGTTTTTCAGAAGTTTTGGGTTCACCAAGTTGATAGTAATTCTTAAAAGCAGCTGAATAAAGACGTACCGTTGAATGTTCTCTCCGGGATGAAAGCGAGTGCAGCACTGTTGAGGAGGGGCGTTGGTTGTGTTAAAAAGAGCTGGTTGTGTAACATTGGGGCTTTTATGGCCCCTCAGCACGTGTTTGAAACGTATACATCATCAGTGTTTGCAGACTGTCTTCATGTGTCCTTTGTATTCAAATGATGCACTTGAGTAAAAGATAAAACTCCTAATGACCCTGAATCCCTGCTTCATAACGGAATTGTAAACACTAATAAAAAGCTGGACTTTGTCCCAGTGGGCGTGTTTGTGGGCCAGCAGGTGAGAACAGGTGCAGTTATATCAACATGAATCATCTTTACTTTTATAAGCTTTCATGAAATGTTTGGCTGCTGGAGACTTTAAGTGCAGATTATTATAGAAGGTGGCATTCAGAACCACACCCGCCTGCTGCTTCTGTTATATCACATTAACGTGACCCAGATTTATTCATTCTTTGCCTTCAAGTTAACTCCATGTTTTGGAATTGTGCTACTTAAGTGTTAGAAAGTGACATTTACTACATTTACTCAAGTGTATCTAATTATGTTGAAGTACTTAAATTCTTTACTTTAATTACATCTCAGAGGTAAATATTGTATTTTCTTTTCTTCTAGTTGTGTCACAGATTGGAACTTAAGCTACAAACACATGAAGACGACATACATTAGTATTCCATGGTATTATTATTAAACTCACAGTGTATAAAGAAGCCAAAATAACCTCATCCTCAGCCTACTACAACAATAAAATGCATTTTCTTTTTATAATTAAAAGGCAGTAAAGCATCAGCAGGGATGGGTCAGGTTACTGTGAAATGTAGAAATCTTTCCATGAAATGATTATTCTTGACAGATAACGTGTATATCTTCTCAAAACTTTATTAATCATTCATTCATCTTCCGAAACCGCTTATCCGGGTCAATCCGGGTCACTGGGGGCTGGAGCCGATCCCAGCTGCATTGGGCGTAGGCGGGGTACACCCTGGACAGGATGCCAGTCTGTCACATAGAGAAAGACAACCATTCACGCTCTCAGTCACACCTGCGGGCAATTTAGAGTCACCAATTGAACCTAAGCTGCATGTTTTTGGACTGTGGGAGAAAGCCGGAGTACCCGGAGAGAACCCACGCACACACGGGGAGAACATGCAAACTCCAAATTCTAACACGCATTAAAACTGTTTTTAATTAAGCCAAAATTGCCAACCTGACAGGTGTTATTAACTTTAAAATACAGAGAAAAAAATTCCATTTATAATTGGTCAAATCAAATTGTAATTTAAAGATGTAAAATGTCAATTCCTGACAATGTAACTATAATCTAATTACACTTTTTTTTTCAAATGGAATCTGGGCTGATTAAAGTGACTTATTTTTGTACACTGATTGTGTAATCCTGATCACATGTAATCCATTATTATCCAAGTCAATTAAAATTATCCAACAACACAAGATGATATAAGGGGGTCATTGTTCATCAACCTGTTTAGTAACATCAATTACGACCTTATCAAAGCAGCAGGTGTGACCCGGATATATTGCTCTTTTATAATTTTGACTTAGTGAGTTATGAAATGCTGCCTCTTTGTTATCTACTGCATCTAACCTTAATTACTGAGGTAACTTATTTACGTCACCCATTTTGATATATAGATTTGAAAGTAAATATCTTCAGCTGAAGTTTTCTGTTTCCATTTTCATTCTTGGTGCAAAAATGCAGTTTTATATAGTTTCCAAAATGTCAAGTTACAACCTACAATACAAGATGCATAATATAACTTAAATGTTTAGACTCTTTTAGTCTTTTCCAGGTGCCTGTGTCTTTGTCTCATGCATAACTGAAACCATGTGAAAAAGAAAAGGATTCAGTATGATTATTGTTAATGACATAACAATAATTATGTTGCTATTACATTATTTACTTTGCTTTCTTTCCTCTTTTACTTGTGTGTTTATGTTATTTTACCATATCTGTTGAAATATGTTTATGATTTTCAAGAATACCCTTTATGATGATAATATTAAAAATGGGAATATGCACTTTTTCAACAACAATAACAAAAGGCACTTTTTAAATTTTCCACATATTTATTCTTAGTACAAAAATACAGTTCTACATATTTTTTGCAGTTTCCAAATTATCAAGATAATGATACCTAAGTTTTTTTTTTTAAGGTTTTATAACATTTCTTAACGCTGTAAAAAGTGATGACTATCTGTGTAGTTAACCCACAGCTAGCAAATATACAGTAACAAATCATAATCGTAATAAAACACGTCAAACTTTAACACTTAAAACTAACTGTGAACCTGCAACAGTCTATGTAAACATGACACGTGGAGAAAACATGTTTTAGTAATTATCTACAGTCTTTTTGTTAGTGTCATCAGTCCTCCAGTGTCCGTTACCAGCAGCTAGAACCTGGATCCATGCAGCATCTTGGCACCCAGTGGCCGCGGAGCCTGCGGGCAGTAGCGGCGTGTGTGAGCCTTGTCCCCGGTGGCTCCACAGATGGGACAGGTGTAGTTCCGGAGGATGGGGCAGATCATCTTCCCGTCGCCGGTCTTGAGCCTGTGTGACCGGTACACTCTTGCAGACTCCCCGTTCTGCTTGCAGAAGCGGCAGTGGTGTGAGGGAGTCCCGCTGGAGCTGGTGTCCGACAGGCTGCTGCTGGCTGAGCTGCTCCCAGTGGAGATCTTTGAGTCCTGCTCCTGCCCAGAGGTTTGAAAGGGGCTCCACGGTGCTGATGCTGCTGTTTCTGTCTCGGGGCCCTCGGTGTCTCCGTGGCTCCCATCGGGCTGGTCCCTCAGCCTCTCCAGCAGTCTGCCCAGCTTCATGTAGTCACGCCACATGTCAAAGCAGTCCCCATCAGAGAGCAGCGAGCTCCGGACCCCGACTCGTCCTTGCATTGCTGTCATGTTTGCAGAGATGTTGCGCTGAGTTTGTGCGTATGTTGGAGCGTCTCATATTTGTAGGCGTCTGAAAATGGCTTTAAAGTGCAACAATGTTTGGATCATAGAGGCTGTAGGCAGATTGATACCAGGTGTCCGGAGACAAAAAAAAATCTGTAATTTAGAGGGTCTTTCATGCCAGACGCCTGTCACTTGGGTGACCCTGGGAAATATGTGTGAAATGATCAGAGAATGAAACCAATTACTACAGATGCTACAGATGTGTGTGTTTGGGAGGCGGCCTTATGGTCTCCAAACCGTGTAGAAAGCGCACCTGTTCTGCATCTGAAGTACTGAGGGGTCACACAGAGTCAATGAATTATTTTTACCCTGAATGGGTCAATTGTCACCTGCCAAACCCCTGATCTTATCCTACACACACACACACACACACACACACACAAACCACACCTCCCACAACCCTACTTAAAACTGTTGGCATGATGACTGCAGAATCAAGTGTATGCTAAAATGATGTGAAAATAATGATAATTAACATGTCATAATACCTCAGGGAAGAACAGTTCTTGTATGGAAATGTTAATGTAAATAAGTTGCCTATTTTCTATATTTGATGATATTGTGAGCTGTTTATCTATATGTAATCTCCCATTGCCTGTATCTTTCTATCATGAAAATGAAATTGAAAAACTGTTTTGCGGATGTTTTTTTCTTTTTTTAATCAAAGGCTACATAGAGGACTTTGCATATGTAACACAAATATTCACCTTCCACTTTTAATGTCGGAGGGAATTTAAAAAACAACAAACTTTAAAGTACAGTCAGACATATTCCTGTTTATAAATGGTCAGCTGCAATTGAGAGATGTTGAATAATAATAATAATAATAATAATAAGGGGGATATGCTTGTCATTGTGACGAGAATAAAGATTACTATGATGCTTGTATCTGCTAGTTGTGTCTGTGTGAGTGTCCCTCATATGATGTATGTTGTTGTTTGCTGTGTGTGTGTGTGTGTAGCTGCGCAGACTGGGCACGCGGCCAACTAATGATCGCTGGCGCCGGAGTGTCCCTGGTCCACTTCAAAACAGTATCATTCTTAATGGTCCTTGCAACATTCACACACCTGCACTTAATGCCTGCTTCTTCATACAAATGAGGCGCCGGCGAAGGCATCCTTGAAGTTGTTCTTTTTTTTAATTGATGCCTAGCTCCAGATACGTTTTATCATTCCCTGCACAGGCCGTTTATGTTGCTGCGTGATGATGTACGTATTTTCCACTGCGGTTGTGTCTTGAAATAAAGTCTGCATCCAGCGCAGCGTTATTAAACAGTGAAATATATATTGTGTCTGTTATTAGTATATGTCTGTTATCATAATACATATACAGCATGTTTTATTTGTAAGATGGATGCAGGTTTTTTAGTTATTTACTAAGCAGAAACGTAGCGTGGGTAGGGCGGAGTGTAAATAAGTGAGGGGGAGCTGTGGAGGGGTGTTTTGGTTTCCCGCATGCGCAGCAGCATACCGGCGACGGCTGTACAAACGGTGGCCTAGCGAATAATAAGGGGATTACAGAGCCCAATTTGACAGGTCAGTTAATAATAAATACACGCATTTAAGAGTCTGTGTATGATAACGCTTTATAACAACGAGCTAATATAATTCCTAAGGTCGGCAACATTTGGGAAACGTTGGGCTGTCGTGTGAGCTAACGTTACCTTTCAGAGCTAACGTTAGGTAATTTAGCTAGCCACTGTTAGCAGCTAGGTTAGCTTTCGGCTGTAGATAGTGCTAACAACGGCTATGACATTAGCCACCTGACAAAGTGAAGCCTTCCCTTATACTTGTGCTTCGTTAAATTAATATAGTTTGTACTTTGGGGATTTTGAGATCGCTAAGAAGAAGCACATCGGATTGTTAGATAATTAAATGTTTGGTTGCTTATTAATCAGTCAAGACCCATAAAGCTAACCAGCTAGCTAGCTAGCTAGTATCCTTAGATGCCCCAGATTGTTTGACTGTGTGGTGAGAGGATGATGCCCTCTTTAGCTATGCAAACTACAGTTGACGTTAACATATGGTAGTTTTTTAAATAGTCAGTGATTGTTTTGGTAACACTTAATAATTGACATACGCAGGAAACTAGTGGGTGTTGCTTCGTTTACAGCTAATAGAACGTCACTTGGTTAAAGATGCATACATACATGCATTGTTATGACGTTACATTGGTGGTGTAATATAGGATTTTGTCATTTATCAGTACAATATTCATTTTCAGAATGATATATATTCAGACCACTTTATTTGTACTAAAAAGGGCAATCAGTTTGCAGCTTACCCAGTCGACATACACATCATACACAACTTCAAAGACGAGGTATATGTCAGAGACAACAGATCAACATCCTATTGTTAGCACCATACTGGAATTTCCAACTTCGATACCGTTTAAAATATTGGTATTCCATAACATTTTCAATACTACTTAGAAACATTGACATCATTGACGGCATATCATTTTAGAATGTTATTAAAAGACGAATGTAATAATGCTATAACATGACAGATGACTTTTGTTGAATTGGCTAATAGTAGGGAAAAGCAGAATGACTGTAGTAATACATTAATAATAACAATGTTCTTCTGTATTAATCAACTTGGTGTCAAACAGAAAGGACAGCAGAAAGTGTAGCTGGTACATGTGCATCAATACTGCAGAAAAGTAGAAGAGTGTGAGATCATTTAAATTATTCAATATTGAGGTGTGTTGATGGGTGGGTGTGTATGTGTGTGCGTGTGTGGATGTGCGTGTGTGGGTGGTGGGGTCAGTAACATGTATGTATAAATGTGGGGGGTCAGTAATCTTACTATGACACTCTTGATTCTTGACTCATTTCTATTTCATTTCATTTTCTCATTCATTTTGTTATTTTACTCAGTTTATTAAATGCATAATACATTTGTAAATTAATGTGTGTTTATATATGGTTTCTGTGTAATTAGTGTCATTGTCTTACTACAATTTTATTGCTCTTAACTTATTTTTGCACAAACCTGTTTTGTGAAACAAAACTGAAGGCAATATGCAGCAATAACAAGCAGCAGTAAATTAACCATTATGTTATAATGTAACTGTCATGTATAATTGTGGCTGATACTCAAATAAGCAATTCATTAAAAAATAAGACAAAGGACAAAAAACAATTCACTTGAAGTGACTGCTGTCTGCTTTTAGTTGGTGCAGGAATGAAGGACTTAATAGTGGTTTCTTCTCCCAGGATTGGGAAGTTAAAATATATTTAAACCTTATCTAATTTCATCTACATGACATGTATTTTTGCATCTATCTAGGCTACACAATGAGTCAAGGTAAGGACAATGCACGACTCAAGAGCTACAAGAACAAGTCCCTCAACACAGATGAAATGAGAAGAAGGAGGGAAGAGGAAGGCTTACAGCTTCGCAAACAGAAAAAGGATGAACAGGTGAGTGAAGCGTGAGGACGTCATTCAGATGTACTCAGCAGAGGGCAAGTTTTAATGTGTATCCCTTTATAAATAAGGGTGTTCTTGGCCAGCTTCCATACTGCCTATGTGTCTTTATCACACAGACAAGTGTCAGACAATACTTCTTGGATTTCTTCATGCTTTTTTTCTCAAATTCCCTTACAGAATATGGAAAAGGGGCTTTTGTGTATTCTGCGCCTTTGGCATTAAATATGTTGCAGAATTACTTTAAACTCAGAATTAATCCTGTTAAATGCTTTAAAACTCAAAATGAAAGGAGATGTCAATGTTTTTTGATTTACCTTGTTACGTAAAAGACTCTTAATTTCTCTTCTTAGATGTGACTTCCCTATGCTTAATTTTAGTTCCTTTAAATTTTGTCTCTTTTTGTGTTTTCTGTCTGTAACTGTGGGACTTTACTTCTGCTGCTGTCAGTCATGGCAGGTCTCCCATGAAAACAAGATTTTTAATCTTTAAGTGACTCTCCCAGATATTTAAGGTTACATGAAAAAAGAAATGTATCATTTTTGATGTGGAATTTTCTCCCAGATAGATTGACCTTAAACAGCCACTAATGATTATGAACTGCATGTCCTACCAGTGTTGTTAAGTCAGGGCGTAAACTTGCAACCAGACACAGTGTTCCTGTTAAAGTAATGGTGAAGAGGAAATGTCCTTAAATAGACTAAGATAATTAATTTAAATATTTTTCTGTTGTAGCTCTTTAAAAGGAGGAATGTTGCCACAGTGGAGGATGATGGCCTCCCGGAGGATGATGGGATGGCCGATAGTGGCTACCTGGAGTCCCAGGCTAACAACATGGACCCACTCACGGTAAGAAGAGAAACGAAAAGAATCCTGCTATACATCTACATGCGTTTGAAGCCGTTTGACAGCATTTCATCTGTGTTTTATCCAATCTCCATCTCTGTGCTGTTAGGGCGGGGTGATCTCTGAAGATATGACTCAAATGATCTTCTCCAGCACTCCTGAGCAGCAACTAATAGGCACTCAGCGCTTTAGGAAGCTCCTTTCTAAAGGTAAGGGTGCCGTAGATTGCAATAAATCGCCCTGGATATTTGATTTTTACAGGAGCTCAATGACAATTTAATGCCTGAAAATATGGGAAATTATGCATTGTATAATGCATACATTACGTAATGTAATACTTGAATTAATGTTTTAATCCACTGATATCAAGATAATGCTACGATAAGTATCACTACATACATTTTTGTCATATTGTCCACCTACTCACGCAGAGCCCAACCCACCCATCGATGAAGTCATTGCCACTCCAGGGGTGGTGGAGCGCTTTGTTGAGTTCCTGAAGAGAAGAGAAAACTGCACGTTGCAGGTACATTTCCTCGGGATGTCTTAGTAATAGTGAAGGAATGCACAAGCTGACTCAGCTGGGAATGGTTGAAGCTGTTTTATTTTTCTTGTGCATTTTTTACCTAGTTTGTTTTTTGTAGCTCTTACTGCATTGGCAGTGAATGACAATACTTTTTGTGGTCTGTGTGATTAAAGTGGGAAACACTGAACTTATTTAACAGTTTAAATCTAACTTGAGTGATCGATTTGTAAGAAATATTATATATTCTGACAAGAGCTCTTCTGATATGTGCAGTTATAAAAACTTTTTTTTACACAATATGTTATGCAGAAAATGTTGCCTGGTATGATTTAGAAATGGTGAAAGCTATTATTTATTTATTTTTTAATACTTCGCAATTCTTATCGATTAATTGTCCCCCTCTAAAATCAGTATCAGTCAGGCTCAAATTCTGACTCTTGTTTCAGTTTGAAGCTGCGTGGGTGCTGACCAACATTGCATCAGGAACATCCCATCAGACTCGGGTGGTAATCCAGGCAGGAGCTGTGCCCATTTTCATAGAGATGCTCAGCTCAGACTTTGAAGACGTACAGGAACAGGTATACAGGAATACTAACCATGAACTTCTCTTTTACTGTTTCTCCATTTAAACGTACTGATTTCAATATCAACATGTTTGGATTTAACCTGTCTGTTTTGATGAAAAATAATCCTGCCGTTGAACATTGTGCATTTTAATGTTGACCTGATTACTTTGCCCCTCAGGCGGTGTGGGCCTTGGGAAACATAGCAGGAGATAGCACAGAGTGCAGAGACTTTGTCATAGACTGCAACATTCTGCCCTCCCTGGTGCAGTAAGTAGCAACGTCACTTTGCCTTCCTCCTAAATCTTGCTATAACACTGGAAAATACAGAGCCACTTTGATCCTGTATCCCCAGTAAAACATGCTCCTTTGGCAGGTTACTGGCCAAACAGAATCGTCTAACGATGATGAGGAATGCAGTGTGGGCGCTCTCAAACCTGTGCAGAGGAAAGAACCCACCTCCAGACTTCACTAAGGTAATTTGCCAAGATAAACATATCGCTATGGCAACCTCTCACATTGCTGAAGTACATCATATCTCACTTTTCAAGGTCACATGCTGTATGAAGTTTACCTTAACAACAACATGTTCCCTCCAACCCTCTCTTTTTCCTCCAGGTGTCCCCGTGTCTCAGTGTGCTGTCTTGGCTGCTGTTCGTCAACGACACAGACATCTTGGCTGATGCATGCTGGGCTCTCTCCTACCTATCTGACGGCCCCAATGACAAAATCCAGGCTGTTATTGACTCAGGAGTCTGTCGCAGGCTGGTGGAGTTACTGATGTAAGGCTTGAAACACATACTGTATGTTTGCAGGTTTCCACAGCTTAGATATGAGATGTTGGAGAACAGCAATGTTCTCACTAAAGCCCCTTTGAGACTGCCGTTTCAAACCATTATATTTACTCCTCTGTGCGATTCACTCTGTTCCTCACATTCAGGAGATCCTTATATTTCTGAAGAGCATAATACTTTGTTGTTAGGACTCAGGTTTTTTTTTTTCAAGGGAAATAATTTTATAGGTGCGCTCTCATTTAATGACCTTATCAGTTGTGAGATATTAGCTGATACCACGTGCCCCTCCCCTCTCCACTCCCTCATGCTGCACCTATCACCATACCAACCAGCCAGCTTGAGGGAGAGTGGTCATGATGTTCTTCAAAATAAAAGCCTCGCAAAGTAACTATATCTAACAGTACAGTAGAATTAAAGCCAGAGGGGTCACTGTAGCTTAACAGGAAACCCATAACATGGGTGTCTTTCAAAGTAAAGGCCCCACAAAGTAGCTATATCTTCACAGTGTAGTTAAATACAAACCTGAGAGGTCATTGTGTTTTAACAGGAAACCAGGGCCGTATTGCGAAACTCCGGCACACCTTCAAAATTTCTGTGGGAATTTTAGTTGTACATGTACTGCCACTGCTCTGTTGAACGTCACTACATCTCCTACCACTTTGTTCCTCTATGCCAGATTACAATGTGAATGGACAGGAATATTACACTGTTGCAGAGTCAGTATGAATGTCGTAAGGCGAAATGACAGAGCAGTATGAAAAGGGCTTAAGACAGTGTCGTCACCACATCGAGTGTGACATTCCAGATATGGGTGTGTTGTGAATGTTGTGTATGAGTTTGATCCAAACACAACTGCAAAAGTCAGGAGACAAGTATTCCACTTAAAAAAGGCCCATAAAGCGACTGTTTACACGACACAGGTTACATATTTATTGCCAATATCCTGTGACTGGAGGGCAAACGGGTCATTTAAAAGTTTGTATCAGATTCAGGCTGTAACATGTGATCATACATTTCAATTGTGGTTTTGTCCAGGCATTCTGATTATAAGGTGGTATCTCCTGCACTGCGAGCAGTTGGGAACATTGTCACTGGAGATGATCTGCAGACGCAGGTAATGGCAGCATGTACACACACATAAAGTTGTACTACTTTTTGGAGAAGGGAGGTGAATACTTCTAGATGAGTCTTTCTGACTTTGTGTGTCACGTATGTCCAGGTGATTTTGAACTGTTCAGCGCTGCAGTCCCTTCTTCACCTCCTGAGCAGCCCCAAGGAGTCGATCAAGAAGGAAGCCTGCTGGACGATCTCCAACATCACCGCAGGGAACCGAGCACAAATACAGGTGAGATTAAACAAAAACAAGAAAAATGCATTCCTTAAATGTTTTATTGTGAGATGTTTGTTATTTGTAAGGAAAAGCTTAAGCCAATATGATCATATTTTCTGTTAGAGTTTTGACAGATGTGGTGGTGGGCGGGGTCACTTACTAAAGGGGCGAGGTGTTCTGTAAAGGGAACTACATGGGCCGTTATTGTGGGCACACTCGAGTTCTGAAGTAAAGCCGCACGTTTTTCTTTATTGCTGTTGCATGTAGCATTTCCAAAGGAAAAGCTTGTGAAGTTGAATCTCCTCATATAATCAAGTCTTTTCCCTTCTCCTCAGATGGTGATCGAGGCGGGCCTGCTGCCTCCTCTCATCACTATCCTGCAGGTCGCAGAGTTTCGCACAAGGAAGGAGGCAGCCTGGGCCATTACCAACGCCACCTCGGGGGGGTCTGCAGAGCAAATTAGGTAAGAACATACAGTACACAGCCAGTGTATGCATTGAACTGCTTGTTTCTTTCAAATGAATGACATTTCAAGAGCTAGGGCTAGAAATATTAACGTGAGCGTTTGGTCTACCAATCAAAGTTAATGCTCATAAAAGTATGTAACAGTCTGTTGCTTCTTATTTACATCATTGTGCACAGTGGTCAGGTTCTGCTTTTTATTACACTAGCATTAAGATTTTAAGGCAGCAGGGAGACGTACCTTCAGCTTGTTTAATGGCTTTGCTGTAGTCTTATCTTTTGCTCCCATATTTGCAGTTTACTGAACATGCCTTGTATCAGTTGTTGAGCCAAAGACAAATATTTGCTTTGAAAGAGAAATAAAAAGTTTGACTCTGTATCTGTGTGTGTGCTGCCCCCTGCAGGCACCTTGTGGACCTCGGCTGTATAAAACCTCTGTGCGACCTGCTCACACTTATGGACTCTAAAATAGTTCAGGTGGCTCTAAATGGCCTAGAGAACATCCTGCGACTGGGAGAGCTGGAGGCCAAGAGGGGAGGAGGGATCAACCCTTACTGTGCACTCATTGAAGAGGCTTATGGTGAGTGCACATGCACACAATTACAATGGATTTCACGATGAATACATTTGAATACATTTTTTTTACCACTTGATTAAAACATTCAAACATTTCTCTGCTTAGAGAAAAAATTAACTAAGGTTTAGTTAGTTTTATGCGCTCCAGTGTATGAGATAGGTCACAAAAATGATCCAAAGATGCATTGTTTTACAACATCATTTGAAATAAGTAATTGTCTAACATTTGTTTCAGTGAGATTCTTAATCTTATAAATGTGCTGTGAATCAATTATGTTAACTGCTCACAGTCAGTTAAACCAGCAGTACCTTCCTTCTTCTCAGGTCTGGACAAGTTGGAGTTCCTGCAGGGCCACGAGAACCAGGAAATCTACCAGAAAGCATTTGACCTGATCGAGCGCTACTTCAACACTGAAGATGAGGACCCGTCTCTGGCTCCAGCCGTCGACCTGCAGCAGCAGCAGTTCCTCTTTCAGCAGTGCGAGGCCCCGATGGAAGGCTTCCAGCTATAATGCTAAACCCTCCTCTCCACCTTCATCCTCACCTCTGCTCATTTCTCTCACTCTCTGCCCACTGCCACGATCAAGGGTTAAGAGAACCCTCGGCTCCCTTCCTCCTCCTCCCCCTCCCCTTCTCATCGTCAGAGAGATTGATTTAATCATTATCATGATTATGAAAAATGTAACATTACAGGAGCACGTGTGTGTGCGTACGTCCAACGTGGGTCAAGTTCTGCAGTCTTGTCAGCCAGTTTGTGAAGGTTTCACTCATCATTCTGTCTGCGCTGAGCTCACCTCGGCGCCCCAAACCCCGCCTACCTGCTCAGGCCCCGGCGTTTCCTACTAGCAGATGTCCCTGTAACACCACCACAGTCGTACTTTTTGGATTCCCTCAGCTCATCCCAAATGAAAAGCCCTTCTCCAATCCTTATCTCTGATTAAGTGGGAGTTCGTAGGACTGCACTGCTTGTCTGATTGAAGCATTAATGACTCACAAGACAGACAAACATGGACGTGATTTTTACCCCCCTTCCTCACACACACACACATAGAGAAGAATGATCTAACCTAAACACTGGACTGACCATGAGACGTTGACCACGTTAGACGTTGGTCTTTGGACTGAACTGCCCACACTGGGGCCACGTAGCCAGTCCCACCCCAAGGACTCAACTGACCTCTTCTAAAGGCACTTCAACAACTCAAAAATGGAGGCTGAATCCCCTCACTTCCTCTCCAGCCATTGGATACGTTACCACAGATGGACAAATTAGGAACTTGACTGTGTTGCTGAGGGGTGGAGCTTGTCAGTGACAAACAAGGCTGCTTGCGTTCCCTCCTGGATCTCATATCATGCATTCCTTTTATCCAGTAATGGGACTTTCCACCTGCACAGGCTTCATCCTGAAGAGTTTAGACTGCCTCTGGTGTGATGTGAATAACCCCATGGAACCATGGGAATTGGAGTCTTCCCTCGCACTGAGACAATTAGACAGACTTGGACGAGACAAAACAGACTATTTAACCCTGGAATCTGTCCAGCTGCAGACCAGCGGGGAGTTTTTATTATCTTACCATAGTTTCATTTCATTTGCAGCACTTTAGTTCAGGACTGATGCCTGCTCTTTGAGAATATACCGTAGTTTTTGCATTAACTATTTAATTGGTTGACGACATGGCTCTTCCCTCCTCAGGGAGCGAGGTGTAAAGAGGTGTGGCCAGAATCTGCGGCTCCCTTCTGGTATGACAAGGATTACTTCACTGTTTACCCTTCCCACAAAGGGACTCATGCAGATTGTGGACTGAAACTGTTAGCACACTAATTACAATCAGTAGATCATGCTGCCTCAGCAAAGCTAGAAGAACTGTATTGTGACAAAGTAAATCAGACTATTGGGAAATTGGCTGTTTAGCTGTGAGCAGTCTAAATGTCTTTCCAACACATTCAGGTAGGAATTTCCAGTCATGCCAAATCATCGACACATAAATTGGGTCTCAAGTTGGTCTTTTTTTTTTAAAAAAAACAATGTTTCTTAGTTGGGGTTAGCATCTGTCATGTTGCTAATGGTGCCATAATCTTTATTCTACAGGAATCCTTCCAGATTATTTCAACAAAAATCCAGATGAAAAACTTGAAAATACTGGTGATCACCTTAGTTAGTAAAGCTGAATGTTTGTTTACCAAGTCCTCTTAACATTGCTTACTTTTATCAGTCTCTGCAAGAGATGACCAGCTCTACATGTTAATTACTGTTTGTTGTATTGAGTTTGTGCAACTGTCCCCTGTTATGCCATTTGCATAAAAGCTGTTTCATGAACCACAGTGTTAGTGAATCAGTTTCATTATAGTTTGTGTACATAGTGACTCATTTTAGAAGGGCCGGCCTCGACTAGAGTTAATCTCAAAAAAAGTAAGACCAATTAGTTGAGTAACTGACTAAGAAGGGGCAGCCCTTCTTAGTCAGGAAACATTTTCTTTGAACAAATTACTGCCATTTGACTAATGGAAGTACCTTTGCAACTAGTGCTTATTTTCTTTATCAATGAATCTGAAGAATATTTTCTCAGTTAATCATCACAAAACAAGACGTCCTATCTTTCAGGGGCTTCAGCCGGCTCAGTTTTGATGCTGCCATTATGGTGGCAAAAACTAGAAGACCTATGAAATCCATTTATAACAAGCATGTTTACATGTTTTGTTGCAAAAGAGGCTAAATAATGCTCTGAAATTGAGCTGAATTTGGGAAAAACTGACATGGTCAATTTTGAAGTGATCCCTTGAATTCTCACCTCTGAATATCAGAGTGAAAAATTGTGTTGATCTACCCATGAACACCTACTTAAATAAGGTTGAAGTTGTGGTAAAAGGTTAAATCATACGAAACCGTCAAGAAACAATACTTTATTGAATTTTTATTGTGGTGCTCACTATAAACAGACATGGATGTCACATCAGTCGTGAACAAACGTGAGGCTAATTAAAGAGTATCGGGACAGAACAGACCACTGTGCAGATGGATCGTGCCTGATCCACTTCTTGACGTTCTCTTGAGAACACTGAAGACCATTTGAAGCCCTTTAGGGCTGAACTGTCTTTACAAGGCGAGCTGTTGCCTCTGAGGCAAATTTAAAAACAGAAATACCTAAGGTATCATGTTTGAGATCTTTAGAGGTATGTGTTGAAGGTTTACTGGAAGCATTAATCAATAGAAAACTTAATTTGTGTCTGATTTCTTATATGAAAATCATTATTCTGCTGTGTAGAAAATGCAAAGAATTCTTTATAAACTCCTGCAGCCTCCATCACAGCACCAAGTTAAGCCGTGCTGTGTTTCCACTCTCTTCCAATACAACAAAATCCTGACACCATAATAGTTTGCTAGTACCGTTTCCTCAAAAACAGGTGCCAGTTTATAACCTCAAACATTCACTGGAAAGCATAAAAACCTGACATTGGCTTTCAATAATTATTACAGATTTCATAGTTGTGTGTTATGTTAAATCTCCAAGTTGCCAAACTATGAACTATCTGATTCCTGTTGGTCGCCCTCTGGGATGGAAGATTTGACACGTACAGAACGGGGATGTTATTGGCCCGGTGTTGGGAGGGGATTGTCTCATCACTGAGCCTTCTCGGACAGAGCAAGTGCAGCTTCCTTCTCTCTTTGTACTTCTTCCCTCCATTTAGCTTTCTTCTCCATGTTTATGCCCGTCAGGGACTGCCTGCCCGCATCCTGCAGGAAACGAGACGAATTACAGGTAAGAACTCAAAGATGGAAACCTGAAGATTGACTAAAATGACCAGATACCCTGCAAATAATCGATGCTGCTCTTAAAGATTTACATTTTATTTTAGCCGCATACTGCTGCATGGTGGGACACTTCAAAGCGGGTTTACCAGGTCCAAAACAGAATGGAAAATGCTTCCTTTTAATTCGACTCCTATATCAGTAAATTTAGCTAGTTGGCTCCCAGAGCTCTCAATGTAGTCCTGGACGCTATAATACATTTTCGCCTGAGACCCTTTCTGACCAACTGAATACAAAACACTTTTAACCTTAAATATGACAATATTTTCCCCAATATATTGCTTTATTCTTTCACTTACAGCTGGACATTTAGGATAAATGTAGCCATGACCTTATTGTACAGTAAATACTACCAGTAAATTATATGTCAGTTTGTGAACAGGTGCTGTCTTGTATTGTCAAGATAAACGCTTGGAAATGTCCTGGAAAATTATTTCTATTTTTAAAAAGTGGGAGAAAAACAATGCATGCAACTACAATGCTGCCATCTGTTGTCACTCACCCGTTTGCCCAGGATCACCATCACCAAACAGGCCCCTATTGTGGCAGCCATCATTATGTAGCAGGCTTTCACTCTGACTTTGTTTCTGGCAGCATCAAGCATCTCAAACCTGTGGAACAGCCAGGTGCACAAACAAAGGTCAGTGTGGACAGATATGCAAGTGTTAAACAATATTTTAATCAGGCAATAATGTCAACACTTGCTGCTGCTCTCAGTCTCTTGTGTCAAAATGAATTATGTGAGTACTGCAACATTTTTTTATACTGCGGGTTGGTTCATTGTGCAGGCACAGGAGGTGGTTGGTCTGCAGTTTGTATGCGTGACAAGCAGGTCCTTTATCACTGCTGCAGATCAGATATTATCTCCACCATAATTTCAGGAACAACAGTAATTACCTCCAGCCAAAAAACAGACGCCTTGTTTGAACTTCAGTCATCTTGGAAGATCAGCTACCCACAACAGCACCACGGATCATCCAGTTAGTTAGCTCTGTTCTTGTGATGTATCTTAACTAAATCATGCAGAGAACCAATCCGATGCGAGTGTGCCGGAAGGTATACAAACAGGAAGAGGCTACTTACGACACAAGCTCGGGTATCTGGTCGGGCGTCTTAAAACGTCCCGACCAGATCAGAATCTTCCTGTCCAGATTTGAGGGTCTGTAGCCTGGGAGTTTGAACCCTGGACGGGGCTCTGTGTGAAAGAAAGCAAACGTTACAGAGAACAAACACACAAAAAGAGTTTAAGTCCACAAATCCATGCCTTTAGAAAAATAATAAATGCAGAGAAGATCAGTTTCACAAGCCCCAGTCGTTAGCTGCTTCACCCTGGATTGTAACCCCACTTCCTGTGTCCCTCCTCCCTCTGGGACTGAAGAACCTTTCACACACTTCTTACAACAACAAGGGAGCTATGATGCACAAAATCCTCACATAATCAATAGAAGGATGTTTCATCTCTCTGACTCGTTCTGAGAAATACAACTGTCTTGAAAGTTATGATAGTAAAACTGACCCATTTAGATGTAATTTCTGTAAAAGGTCAGACCACATTGGGTTTAGCAATCACTTCTTTCATTATATATCCCTTTAACTGGCAAATTTCAGATGTAAAATGGTTTTATGGATCACGGGACAAAGGATTATTACAGTGGATATAAAAAGTCTACACCCCGGATAAAAAAAAAACCCAAGATACAGAAAAAACACCTGTAATGTGATCTATAATGTGAACAACTCAATTGAAAAACAAACTGAAATCTTTTAGGGGGGGAAATAAAAAACATACAATAATCTGGTTGCATAAGTGTGCCCACCCTTAAAACAAATACTTTGTTGAAGCACCTTTTGATTTTATTACAGCATTCAGTCTTTTTGGGGTAAGAGTCTATTAGCATGACATATCTTGACTTGGCATTTACCCAGTCTTCGTTGCAAAACAGCTCCAAATCTGTCAGATTGTGAGAATATCTCATGTGCACAGCCCTCCTCAGATCACCCCACAGATTTTTAATTGGATTCAGGTCTTGGCTCTTGCTGGGCCATTCCAAAACTTTAATCTCCTTCCAGTGAAGCCATGTTTTTGCTGATTTTGGATATATGCTTTGGGTCGTTGTCGTGCTGAAAGGTGAACTCTCTTCATCTTCATCTTTCTACTAGAAGCCTGAAGGTATTACCCACTTATAAGCAAGTTACTTTTGTGATGCAAAACGCTCACCTTTTGCTGGGGCTGCAGGCAGAGGCTCTGCTTTGGTCTCCTGTGGTTTATTGCACATCCCTCGTTGGCTCCATGTTTCAGTGACCTGTCTGCTCCTCTGACCTGTTAAGATATTCAGAAGGTACAGAAACAAAAACATGAGTGTATTAGCTCCAGGAGGAATAATAACCAGAGAGCTATAACTAACTACTACTGTGTTTCCCCCCCAACAAAACATTTAGATTCAGTTTACTATCACATAAGACAAATAAGTGCAGCAAATCATAACAGAGGCTGGGACGCAATTGATTTGTTACTAAAATTACTTAAATGACCACCAAAGTTACTTAATAGGTTTCGGGTCTTATCATAACATACTTAACTAATTTCATGAAGTACTCAGAAGGTAAAGCATTACATGTGAAGGTGCAATCTGCCGACCTTCATAATAAGGTGGGGGTGTGTCAGGATAGCTAAGCCTAGAAATATCGTATAATAATAAAACCAAAATGTTTGCTAGGTCAAAGTATTTTAATGAGGACGAGCCACAAATTTCACAATGCAGGAACTGCCAACACCTGTCATAACCAGGTAAAAATGACTTACTGGAATCATGATATTGGTGCATAAAGACAACGAGAGGTAAAATAAAATAAAAATAAAAATTTGAATGATGTTAAACTGGCTAGCATATAGTTCATAAGATTACTAGCTACTGCTAAATTTGCGTTTACTCAGTCACAAATAGAAAGTGACACTTCCAGCCAGGTAATGTTCATAAACAACACGGAAATTCAAGTTAAAGATACGAACCTATAAAGTTGCCAATGGAAAGGCGAGTCCTGACGAAATTCATGTTTTGATGTTAAAATGTGAAAGCAACGCGTCTATCGGGCCATTAAACCTCCGTCAGCTGTTGAAAGTCAACTAACTGCGCTTTCAACACAAACTGCCCAACAAGACCCCCGTCACATAAGCATAGGAGCCTCTGTTGTATGCCTGATCAAAAAATAAATTAATACACAGGGCCTTCGCAAAAGGCTGATTTCCCCTCGAATAGTTCTTATAGTCTCACTTTTAAAAGTATGTCAGGTTAATTTTTAAAATGCAGTTAGGCATCACAAGATGAGTGGTTGGGTTAAGTGTAAATCAAAGACTGTTTCTATACATTTTTAAATATAATATTTAAAAATTATATAATTAGAAGCAGGTAGGCATTTAAATTATGGATAAAAGTACACATAATAGAAGTGACAGTGATAGATAACATAATCTAAAAAAAAAAGGCAAACAGTAGAAATGGCTTTTAATATTTATATTACATAATAAGATAAGTTAAAATAAGATATTCCTTTATTAATCCCTTTGGGGGGAATTCAGGTGTTGCAGCAGCAGTACAGAGAGTAAAATTGAATGACATATTACAAGTAGAACAGAATAATAACATAAAATAAAGATAAAATAAAAATAAAATACAGTCCAGTTGCCTACGATTCCGATTTGCCCAGAATAGATGTCTATTTCTGTACATAAGCAAGAAAGACCAGAGTGAAATTACTTGTTTTTTCATTCAGGCACTGTCTTGAACAGTCACGCAGCGCGCTGTGTCTACAGAGGACCCTGCAGTCCACCATGGCGGCGCCCGGTGGAACTTTAAACTGTGAGGACTTTTCAATGTTTCAGGTAAATTTAACGAAGCACTTTAACGATTTGTGTCAACTTTTCACGGAAAGGCAGCGGTCCGAATCTAAAACACCTGATGGTTCACACGCCGTGCTGTTTGTTGTCTGCGCGAGGCGGTGAATGAGTGACCCTCCTGCTCACTGATGATCACACTGTTTGCTCTGCAAGAGTTCAAGGAGCCAGACTGTATCAGCAGGGCTGCAGACAGGCAGCATGGGGTCTAAAAGCCACTGTCACCAGTTTCCAGACGAACACAACCGGCCAACATGTGACACCTAATCTGTTTAAGTTGTTTAAGTCTTCAGGCAGTCACTGTAAATGCCTCCAACTTACTGACTTGTAAGTTTCTGGCCTACATTCATTTAAAGATGGGGGGAAAAAATAAAATTGTTCAACATTTTATATCACCTCTTTAGGCTTCCAGCTCTACATGTCTTACTTTGTGGTAGGCAATTACTTAATGCAAGATGGAGAAATACTGCATGTATGCACAGTTATCCAGGCTGTCCTTGCCCACAGTTTTTTTTTGCCTTTAAATTAAGTTGTATGTACGTGCAAAACCCAGAGGTTTACTTTTCAGAGGTGTTGACCAAAAAGCAGTCCATTTATTGTTAAAACTCTCTGATTCAGAAAGTTTTTTTTAAGTGTACACACTTGGATTTTTATTTGAACTGGACTGATTTATTTGAACTGAAGTTGCTGACTGTCTCTTTGGCCCGCTGCGTGTTTCTCAGGAGGTGCTGAAGGTGATGCGCACCATAGACGACCGCATCGTCCACGCCCTGAACACCACCGTGCCCACAGTCTCCTTCTCAGGGAAAGTGGATGCCACACAAACATGCAAACAACTCTATGAATCTGTGAGTGACTCGTGTCGTGACTAAATTCAAGTCACCTCCGCAGCTTTTCTCACATCGTGCTGTAGCAGGTCCAGTTAGACTCTGGTGTCTCCCACAGATGATGGAGGCCCATCTGACCAGAGACAAAGCTATCAAGTCCTGTATCGCCCAAACATCTGCAGAGGTGGGACAACTGCGTGAAGAGAGAGCAAAAGACAGCGAGAACCTGGCACTCATCAAACAGCTCAGAAAGGAGCAGACCAAAGTAAGTCCTGTTTCTAACACTAGAGGGATTCAAACACCAAGATGGAAGACTGAATTACACTCTTCATCTGTCTCAGTACACCCAGTTACTTTATTTTCTCAATTTTATATTTATTTTCAATTATTTTTCTCACTTTTCTATTAATTTTCAATTTTTTCTCACTTTTATATTAATTCTCTATTTTTTCTCACTTTTCTATTAATTTTCTATTTTTTTTCTCATTTTTCTATTAATGTTCAAATGTTTTCTCCCTTACATATTAATTTTCCTTTTTTCCCACTTTTATATTAATAGTAATTTCCCCCACTTTTAGAGAAATGTTCAAATTTTGCCTCACTTTTATTAATTTTCTATGTCACTTTTATATTCATTTTCAATTTTCTTCTAACTTTTATACAAATTTTCCACATTATTTTCATTTATTATTTATTGTCTTTTATATAAATTTTCTATTTTTTGTCACTTATATATTCCTTTTCACATTTTATATTCTTTTCAATTTTTGTCTCATTTCTTTTTTTATTTTCAATTATCTTCCTACATTATATGGACCAAGCGGTTCATCGAGAAATAAGCAGCTTATCGTTAGTTGCAGCATGAGACTGTTTCTTCAATTAGAAGAAGGAAATGAATGAAAATTGCTCACAGCCTCAGTGAGGTTTGTGCATCATACAGAGGAACCAGGACTTAGTTTCCTGACAGACACACCTCCGGCTACACTTCTGGGGCACACTTTTACACATTCCTTGGAGAATCTTATTCAACCTGTGAAACCTTAGCTGGCTCCAAATGATGTCATCCAGCTATTGCAGGATGGCCGCTCCAGTATCTGGCTTCACTTTTGTACAAGTGGGAGGAAGTGGAGACACGCTGTCTATCGTCTATATACAGTTGAACGTAGCCCATAAGTCTGAATATTCTGCTGCTCTTTCAGTTTGGACCAACCCACTTGTCCCTTTTTATATATATAAAAAAAAAGCAACACTGAGTCACTGAAGTACCAGTTTTTGACTGAGCGCTGAATGCTGATTCCATAAAAGATGGGAAGCTATTTAAAAAAGATAAGTTAAAAACATAATGATTTAAATTCAGTGTCATATTTACAAAAAACTAAAAGTTTCCCAGTGTGAGCATTAGATTTGAAAATCATTGTGTTCTGATTTTTAGTACGTTTTTCACAGTGTCCCAACTTTTTTGGGAAACAGGACTGTAGTGCTCTGTGCTGTGACATGAGTCTCAAACTTTCACTGTGAGTGTAAATCAGTTATTAATAATGCTGTGTTTCCTTCTCCTCTCCAGTTAAAGCTCATGCAGTCAGAGCTGAATGTTGAAGAGGTTGTCAACGATAGAAGCCTGAAGGTACGCTCACTATTATGTATAATGTGCTGTAATCACACCTGAATGCTCTGCCATCACCTGACGCTGTATGTCGCGTTGTGTTCAGGTGTTCAGTGAAAGGTGCCGAATCCACTACACGCCTCCGAAGGTGAAGTGAAGCTCCAGGTCTGATTTAAAAGGAGCTGCTTCACTCGAGGTTTGAATCCAGACTGGAGCTGAAACTGTGACCTGCTGCTGAGTCCTGACTGCAGGCTGCAGAGCTGACCTGACCACCTGACCTCTCCTCCAACACACCTGTATTCCATTGTGATCATTGCATTACCACAGCTGTAAAACAGTCATCCATGTGCTTGTTTAACATTGTACAAAAAGAGTTTTTTTTAAAAGACAATGAAATGTTTTCAAGTGACGTGTGTGTCGTCTGTGATTTTTAAATCATGTGTGAGGAACTCGGTGTGACACTTTAATCCAAACTGTTTGAACTTAAAGATCTTTCGGATGGTTTGACAATCGGAGCTCCACTGTTTCCTCTTTGTTGTTGCTTTATTCAGCAGAGCTGAGAGAGTGGACTTAGTGTCAGTGTGTTTCATTAGATTCTCTACACTCACAACTCCTTTTTTCATCTCAGAAGAATGTATGAAATAATTTGGACTCCTGTCAAGTAACTGAAAATGTTTCCTGCTTTGTGATCAACAACATGAAGGGTTTTTCCACAGAGAAGTTAAAAATCTATATCTGTGTTCATGTTTATGAAAGGTATTCATCTGCCTTTTAAAATGTGTTTAGGCAAGCCAAGTTTATTTATAGAGCACCATTCATACACAAGGCAGTTCAAAGTGCTTACAGGGTTTTCCACCTTTAAAAGGCTAAGGCACAGCACCCAAGCAGGTTTGGGTGCCATGTAAGCCAAATGAATGTAAAATCAATGTGCAGATCATCAAAACGGACTAAATAACATTCTGCAGATCTAATGGGTTTGGGGACGTCTTCAGAAAGTTTCGTCTTTCAGCTTTTTGGATGTTGTTTATTTATTGTCCGCTATAGTTTTTCCACCTTTTTTTTTTTTTACACAGATATGGTAATAATATTGGACCTAACTTATGTGAAATTGCTTTTATGTTTGTTTTCTTTGAGGTGCACCAAGATTGTTGACAAACCGAGGGTTTATAACTGTTTCTTCCTGCCAAAACATCAAATATTCTTACAAAAGAAAAGCAAATGCTGATTATAAGAACCACAAGAAATATAAAGGAGATGCTTTATTTTTGTATTTCTTTAAAAGGTAGTCCATTAAGCTTGCTGCTTCACAAAACCAATTATTATATATTTTAATACATTTGAAATCAATATCAAATCATTTCAAAATAAAAGCATATTATATATGAGACTGCAGGCTGTAAGTGTACAACTGTTGAAACAGGTTGTGTGATTACTTCTTAAGATTCCCAACAAGTAGAAAAGGAGTTATGGTTATCAAACATATTTATACTGTCTACCTCCCGATACAAACTGGAAGGTGACTGTGATACTTGACATTTTGGGTGGAGCTACAGTATGGTGGTAGGTGTTTTGTGTAAGTTCTGTAATGTTTAAGATTGATATGAAAACACTGAGGGGGCAGGTGCCAAATCACAAACTTTGTGTCATTTCTATGTAATTCTTTTGAAGTAGTTTTCACTGTCACGATGCTTGGAAAACAAACCACAGGTAGAGCTTCTGGGGAGCGCTATCAGTTAGAAACTAAAGCATTAACTCTGACCTCTTACAGTGAAACTTCACTGAACTTTGTTTCCTGTTGGCTTTGAGAGAATCTTTGAATCTTCTGAGTTTCAAATCAACACTTTCAGCATTTTTTACTGTTCTTTTAGTGAGTTAAGTACAAGTGTGAATCAGTGGGTGAGAGTATCCAAAGCAACATAATCTGAGCACCCTTTCCCTTCATTGTTACCAGCAGAGAGAGAGAGGCCCCTTTATGCACTGAAGAACGGATCAGATGTGGCTGATAGCTGACTTTCAAGTGCACAAGTTTTTTTTTCTCTCCAGATTCCTTATTAAATTGACCTTTAAGATGGAAGAGTCATTTAATTAATGAGCATCACACCTACATTGTGAATGTTTACACAAAGTAAAATGTATCCAGACCCAGTTCTTGAAGTGTGTAGTGTATTCTGTAGGGCGGATAATATAATATGTTTTGTATTTCTAAATTCAGTCAGACTGGCCAGCTTTAGACAGGAGTAGGTCGTCTAAAAGTGGACATTTACTTTGACATCTTTTTCTGCTGTTTACTGGTAAACTCAGACGGTGCTGTGCGCTCTCCATGGTGCTGAAATGATGTTGTTGCTGTTTGTTACATTACTGTGTGGATGACTGTCCTGCATGGCCTCTTATCTCTCTGCGGTTCACTGGTTATTACATAAAACAATGTAAAATTCACATGTTTAACAGCTTCAGAAGGGACTGTGTTATCTTAAGATCATAACTCGGTCAAGATCATGCGACATGCACAAAATCTTACTGTAATGAATAGCAGTTGAAGTCAACATCCAAAATGTTCTAATGCAACCAAACACTTGACACACAGTAACACTTTGTCTAAGATTTCTGTCATTTTTGTGCATTTATTTAAGAAAATAAATGTATTGCATTACAACAAATACATTTCATTTCATTATTTTTCACAAATGGAATGTGTATTTAATTACTTTGATGCAATTTTGTATCATAAATCGTATTTATTGTCTATAAATTATTAGAACGCAAATCAATTGTATTTTAAATTATAGATATTTTAACTGTGAAGATAAGAATACAAAAATGTTTTTTTCATGAGGCCCAATGTGTCCAAGGTCTCTGTAAACTAAAAAGATTGATTTGCATTTTATTTTATTTATTTCTAACAATTTCTGCCTGCTAAGACAACAATCTTTTTTTTAGAAATATGACACAAAAGTAAAGCACATGCTGATTAGAAGAGCCACAACAAAGAGATTTTTTTTCCATGCTTTCTTTATTATTTTTTAGAAGTTAAAGAGATCAAGCTGCCAAATAACTCTTAATATATTTTGTTGATGAATTAAAATCAGAGGGAAATCGTTTTGGAACGAAGAAGTAGATTATTTAATTTGAGATTGCAGCCTGTGAGCGTTTTACTGTTGAAACCAGTTGTGGGATCAGTTAACGAAAGGTTCGAGAGGGTCGTCTTTGCATCTTCTCTGCTCTACGCCGCGCAGCCAGTCATCCTCCCTACGATTAGGAGGAGGCTGGAAGACACACAGATGGATGTAGTCCTCCACTCCGACAAACACCTGCAGGAAAAGGAAGAATGTTGGACATCTGAATGAATATTTGTTGTAGAATCACAAAATAAGAGTCCAAACGGTTCGAGATTAAGCTCAGCCTTGGCGGGATCTTTATTCAGGTTAGCGTTACAAGGTTCACAAGTATGATCACCAAAACCCCTAGGACAGCTCTGCTCTTTTTAGTACAGTCCCTTACTTTTACTCTGATTGAATGTGCGTGTGTGTGTGTATGGGTGTTGACAGACTTCCAAACGCTTACCTCAGATGTCCTGACCTCAGTTCAGGACAACTGAGTTTCCTGTTATTGGGACCCCAGTGTGCGCCACCCTGTAACTTCCTGTGTTTGTGCATTCAATGAAACCAGTTTGAACTATATTTCTTGTGGTTCTTATAACTTTGAGCTTTATATTCTCCAACATATTCATGTTGGACGAGTTCAGGGACGAGATTAACTGCTGTTTGCTGTCGTGAATTTGACATGACGTTAGATTCAACTGGCTTCCAAACATTTGTTTATGAATTATCACTGTTGTATTTACCTTGATGAGGTAATTCTCTACAGCCACAACCTGTTTCCTGTATTGAACTGCTTTGTAGTCCTCATAGGTCTTGCCTGTGAGTTTCTCCACTAGGCCCTTCACCTGAGTACGGAAGAAATAAAACATAATATAAACACAGAGCAGAGAGTTGTGTGTGTGGAGGTTTTGAAGAATGAAGGTAGATTAAAGCTTACCCTATCACAAAGCTTTCCACAGTGGCGTCCTGTGTCCCGCTCCATCCTGCAAGAAATATGTCAGCCATCGTCAGGAGGTTGAAGTTAACAGAGAAGTGGTGATTTACAGCTGGTTATCAAACATATTTATTCTCTGTGACCCCCCCCAACAACTTAGTGTTGCTCAACCTTCTTGACTTACTCCACAATTCCAGTTTACAGTTGTGACACTTCGCAAAAAATGAATGATTCATGATGATCGTCTTGCCCTGATAATCCCACCCTTCACTTCCTGCTCTGCACCAAACTAAAGACAGTTAGCAACCAGTTGGTAAAACATAGTTAAGCAATTAGCAGCCTAAGAACCAGATTTTTTTTAGAAGTTAGAGGCGACCAAAACAAACCCAAAGAAGAATGAATATCACGATCATCAGGCAGCCAGAAACACGACTCCAAATAAATGCTAATGTCCTGAAGCAAACCAAAAACAGGGCTAGCGCTTATGGTAGCTTGTAAGGTATTCATTTAAGAATATATATTTTCCAATAGAAAAGCAAGCGCTGCATGTAAGATTCACAAGAAATATAAAGAGTTGTTTTAATGCTTTAAACTTTATTATTTCTTCAGAAGGTAGTGCATTCAACTTGTTGCTTCCCCCAAACCTGATATTTTTTTATCTCTGTGCGTTAATACATTTTAAGTCAATATCAAATAATTATACCATTAAGAAGCAGAGCATTTTAATATGAGGCTGCAGCCTGAAGAGTTTTTCACTGTCGAAGCATTAACGGTGAGGTAAAAGGATCGAGGGGGTCGTCTTTGGTCTGAAATTCTTGCACAGATTGAAAAATCTGTGATGTCTCAGCAACTGTCAATGGTTTGACAAAGCAAAAGCTGTAAGAAACATTTGTAATGCTTTCTTTGTTATCTTCTTAAGAAACTAGTGCATTTAATGAACTGCCAAGTATTTCTAAATATCACCAAATATCTTCAACAATTTAAAGAAATAAAGAGTGTGAGCATGTTAGCATTGAGATCGGAGCACCACTGTTTCCACACTTAGTACTGTTTCCTCTTTGTTTTTGCTCTATTCAGCAGAGTTGAGAGACGGGACTTAGCGTCAGTGTGTTTCCTTGTTTCATTAGATTCTCCACACTCACGACTCCTTTTTTCATCTCAGAAGAATGTATGAAATAATTTAGACACCAGTCAAGTAGTGAGAAAAGGTTTCCTGCTTTGTGATCAACAACATGCTTTTGGGGTGTTGTTTATTTTATTACCTGCTCAGGTTTTTCTATCTTTTTGTACACAGATATGATAATAATAATGGTCCAAAAATATGTAGAATTCATAATGTGATTCCACTAAAGAAAAGCAAATGCTGCTTTTAAGAATAGATGTTTCAATGCTTTCTTTAATGATTTTAAGAGAAGCTCTCTGCTTCCCAAACCAGATGTGAAACGAAAGCAATACAGCTGTACTGTAGCTCCACCTAAACTCAGAGGGAGTCACACAGTAGCCTATAAAAAGAACACTTGAGGCGCAAGAAGCAGAGAGTTGACTTCTCTGTGAACTTTCACGGACCTTGTAACAATGGCAGACGTACTTGTTGGAGGATGGAGCGAGACAAAGAATGCCACAAAGGAAACTCAGAAGATCTGTGATCAGGTGAGCTTTTGTTTACATTCATTCTTAACAACTCTCTGCTCCGTGTTTCAGGACTTAACATGATTTCATTTTCATCCAGGTGAAGGACCAAGTGGCGCAAAAAACAGGCAAGGACTATAAGGTCTACAAAGCCTTTAAATACATGAATCAGGTTGTGGCGGGAGGAAATTACATCATTAAGGTAAATATTATTGTTATATCTGAAATATATATTTTCATAGAAGATCCCAACTGTTCATCAGCAAAACATAAAGATGAGAGTATTAGTTTAGATGTTTGCTCTCTTCTCCCTGCAGGTTCATGTTGGAGGAGAGGACTACGATCATCTGAGTGTCTTCCAAGCTCTTCCGTGTGACGGAGGACAGACCGTGCTGCGCGGCGTTGAGCAGCACAAAACCAAAGAAGACCCTCTCACAGTGTTTCCAAACTGATCACACAACCTGCTTCAACACGACAGAAATGATTCGACATTGATTTCAAATGTATGAGATGAAGATTTTGTGAAGCAGCAAAGCTGAATGTACCTTCTTAAGAAATAATAAAGAAAGCATGAAGACATCACTTTATATTTCTTGGTGTATTTCTTTTCTTTTAAAAAGCATCTGATTTCTAAAATGGATGTGGTTTTGGCAGGAAGAAACAGTTATTTTAATATACATCAATGAGGGTAAATGACAGATAAGAACTCAATAAGAGGAGTAATGGTGAGATTAGAGAACAGTTCCTCAAATCATTTTGTGATATTTGAAAATAAGTTGAATTCATTGTGTCAATCGGTTGAATCTAATGTCATGTGAGGTTCATGGTTGGACAGTAAACAGCAGTTAAACTCGTCCCTGATGGTAGAAGATCCTCACTGATCAGCAGCACAACACCAAGATAAATATACTGTTAAAATGTCAAATTTATTTTTTTTTTCCTGCAGGTTTTTGTAGTAGTGGAGGACTACATTCATCTGAGTGTCTTCCTACAACCTCCATTTAATCTTCTTCATTCTAAACTGATGAGTTTGTCTGATAAAGCTTTTAGCAGCAACTTGATTGCACAGACTTCTAAAGAGATAATAAAAAAAACCCCTCTGAAACAAACAAATCCTGACATTTCTTGTGGTTCTTACATGCAGCAGGTTTGAGAACCTTAAAACACTTTCTAAGAGCCTAAAGAACAACACACACGTATTTTATTACACTCACAATATTCTGCTCTTTATCTCCAAACAGCACACATCTATATGCTGCTACAGGACGGGTTCATGTCACATCTCGATCCAATGCATCATGGGATACATCTCACCCTCCACAGGCTCCAGTCATTTAATGTCACACTGTATGAGCACCACACATGTTGTGTGTGTGTGAGTTGGTTTACACTCAAGTCTGACTGCAACCAAGAATATTTCTTCAATATTGTTTCTTTTAGTCACTGAAACACTCACTAGAAAGAAAATATAGTTAAATATATATAACATAATGCCGGTTTAAAGAGTGAATCTTGGTTATGGATAAATCAGACAGTGTTGTGCACTCCCCATGGTGCTTAAATGATGATGTGGCTGTTTCTCTGTGGTTCCCTGGTAGTAAAGGACAGTAACATTTGGCTGGATGTGGTGATCCTGATGTGGCTGTTTTGCTAATATTCCATCTACTCTGTTCAGCTGAGACTCACAGACCTCTTCCCTGATATCTGGAGAGACTCTGGACTATAATATTATACATGTATTATATTAGGAAATCCATTTACACATTATTACTGACAATGTCACTCATCATTTCTAATATTTTAGATGTAAAACATTTTATAATATTAAAAAAGTAGATGTTAGAATGTGGTATTGTGAAAAGTGCAGCATTTCCAGCTCATTGTGCAGTAAGTAATGACAGAGAGGCTTTTAATGCGACCAATACTTTTTATTTTTTAGGATTCAGTAGGCATGCCTTTAACAATATCACAGATTGTGTTATTCACTGCTTGGGGGAAAAGGCCCGACAAAATGTGTTCAGAAAAGGCACCAGGGGGTCGTCTTTGGTTCTACGCTGCTCCACGCCGCCCAGCACGTCTATGGGTTTGGGCCAGCCGAGGACAAGTGGGACAATTTCATGGACACTCAGGTGAATGTAGTCCTCCTCTCCGGCAAACACCTTTAGAAAAAAGAGATATAAAAAATATATTCATCTTGCTTCTGAACAGTGCGGACGTATCCTGATCAGCTGATTTTTTTCAGATATCACAATATAAATTACCTTGATGAGGAAGTTTCCTCCATACTGAGGCTGATGCCTGTATTTAACTGCTTTGAAGACCTCATAGGTCTTGCCTGTGAGTTGCTCCACTGGGCACTTCACCTGTGTATGAAAGAATTAAAATATAAACACAGAGCAGAGAGTTGTGTGTGGAGGTTTATGTAGAATGAAGGTAGATTAAAGCTTACGTGATCACAAATCCTCTGAGTTTCCAGGGTGGCGTCCTGTGTCTCACTGTACGCTGCACAACGTACGTCAGCCATCGTCAGGAGGTTGAAGTTAACAGAGAAGTGCGCTGTCTGCTTTGTCCTGTCTCGAGTGGTGATTTACAGCTGGTTATCAAACATATTTATACTGTGAGACCCTGATGGTTACAGACTGGGAGGTGGCCCTAACACATTACAGTTTGGGTGGAGCGACAGTACGAGTCTGCTTAGTGTTCCTCATCCTTCTGGAGTTACTCCCCAATTCCAGCTAACTCAAAAACAGAATGATTCATGACGATCGTCTTGCCCTGATAATCCCACCGTTCACTTCCTGCTCTGCACCAAACTGAGGAGAGTTAGCAACAAGCTGGTAAAACATAGTTAAGCATTTGGCAGCTAAGGAACCAGATTTTTTTTAGAAGTTGGAGGAGACCAAAACAGAACCAGAAGAAGAATGAATATCACGATCATCAGGCAGCCAGAAACACGACTCCAAATAAATGCTAACGTTGCTTCATGTCTGCCTAAACTGTTGCTAACATGTTAACCATATTAACAACATAAATTGTCAGTAAGCCATTCATTGATATTTATTTATTTATAAGGTACTAATAGGTCAATATAGTGTTACGTCTTGTTTCCTCTGCTCCCTAGTGGTTTAAAGGTCAAAGAGACATATTTGTAAAGATTTATAAATCTTTGATAAGGATCCATTTGTTTAATCTTCATACAGTGAGCTTCAGGGGGAGCTTTAACAGAGTAAGTACAGCTGTTTTCCCACCTCCAGTCCTGATGCTAAGCTAAGCTAAGCTAACTGTGTCTGTGTTATCTAACTTTTGAGAAAGTAAATGCAAAGAAAGATTAAAATCATAATAAATTCAGATTGTTGTTGTTGTTTTAACTTTACTTATAAAAAAGAAACTGCTTACTTTTCTTAATATCAAAGCATACCTTAGATGATGGAGGCTTCTATGCATCTGGCATACAAATCAATTAAATATAATAATAATTTGTACATGTTTTGTGCAGATATTCAGAATTCCAGGTTTGATTTCACTGAATAAACTTTCATTGAACTTCCTCCTTTAGTGCGTATATTTTGTAAGGAAATTACTCAACAGTTATAGGAGTTTCTGGGTCAGTATCATTGCAACATCTGATGAAGCAAACTGCACCTTTGGTACATGCTGCCATGATGACTCGTCAGCACATATGAAGTCAGGCTGGTTGCAACATCATTCAAAAGAAAAGTTTTCTGTTTTCAGTGTATTAATCTCAAGACTAAATCTGAACAAACATTACCCAAAATAATCATTTAAATACAATCACAACAAGATTTTGTGATATGAATTTCTATGAAAACACAAAATACATTAATAAATGGCTTCTAGTGCATCATAATTAACATATGATCAAACACAGGGACATTTGTCAGTGTTTATTGTCTTGTAACAACTATAACTCAACTTAGTTAACACAGTTGTAGTTTGATAAAAAATGAGCATAAAATGTAAAATATTTGTAAATTATATTAACAGATTTATTAATGAACTTTTTCTTTATGATGGGTGAGAATCCACTGCTGAAGGCCATGCCATGTGGCTGAAAGCTCCAGAAGATAATCAGTGTACCTTTAGTTTTAATATTTCTTTTTGGAGATTTAAAATGTCCAAAGTGAAGAATGGACCTTTAAACCCAACATGTTCAAAATACATTTGTATACACTTTAAAACCAGCCAGGGAAAACATTTGTTTAAATATTAAATTAAATATGTTTCAACACATTTTGTTTTTTTGTTTTATAATCATGTATAATTACATATGACGATGTAGCTTCTATTAATCATTTTATGATACACACCAGTTATAATTACACTAATGAACACTTACAAATGTCCTTATCTCTGCATACGACCTCACTGATGTAGAAACGTGGACTTGACTTATAAACAGGGAGTTAAAGTTGCAGCAATAATCCTGCAGAAAATGTTTCAGTGTCCCCATACAGGAAGTCTCCCACAGTAAGCCTGGCTGTTGCCTGGTTCTGTTTTGACCTTTAGCAAAGTTTCTGCTGTTTAAAACACAAATTATGTTGCATGTAAATTAAAAAATCCACCAAAACTACACTCGTAAAAAAAATATAGACGTTTTTAAAACAGTCTGGCAACAAAAATTGCAGAAACCATGTAATAACAGTAAATGATCATCAGTTATTTTACAGATAATTTATATAAAAATACAGAAAGCAGACTTTAAATATGTTAAATACGTTTTTCACATGATTTTATTGTTACATATTACATTAACATTTACATTTACATTACAAGTTAATTTTATGTTTTGCACTGTAATGTGTTTTTTTTCTCATAGACTATATTGTAATGTAACATTTAAGACCATTAAGCAATTGAATAATCCTGTAAAAAAAAAAAATCTATAATGTCCCATTATATGAATTTGTAGATTTCAACTTTTGTTTTATGATTAATATTTATGATAAAAGTAATTAACTTTTTTTTATAGCATTTGCACTTAATTTAGAAAATTGAATGAATGTAGTGGAAAATTGCAATAATAAAGTAATAATAGTCATCTAAAATACTTTTTATGGTGCCTATCTGCCATAATGTGAACAATTATAGGCTTGTATTATTTCATTTTTGTGTATTTTATAGATCTGACTGCAGGGGGCGGAGTTGTTTCAAATGTGTTAAACGTTTTAAAACATTACATGTAACAACAGTGACATTTAGTGACAATGTACGAGCATAGCAACCTGATAGCAACCTGAGTATTGTAATACATGTGATTAAATGGCAGACACTTAAAATATACATTTATTATATTTAATTTTAATCAGATGATGAGGGATTGTGGGAGCACCAGCAAAGCTCTCAGGACATTTATGTTATTTACTCATCTTATATAAAACAGTTTAAATTAAATGTTTTGATGTACAGTCGAAACATTATGTTTTTACATGTTAGCAATGGAAACTGCACTCATTATTGTTTTGTACAATAGAAAAGGGTAGATTCAAAATAACTTTTTCAAGTCAGAAAAGGGAAACAGGACTGCAGTCAGTGTTGATGTATTTCCTCTTTGGATGGACTTTAAACTCTCCTCAGACATTTGTAATCTCAGAAGTACGAAATACATTCACTGTCTCCAGGAGACTGTGAAGTACCAGACAGTAAGAAAATGTTTCCAAGCTCTCACACCATAAGAAATGTAAAACAAAAAATATGTGTTCAGGTTTATATAATCTTAACGGCTTTATTTGCTTTTTATGCACACATTCCCCTATAAATTCTATATTATTTCAGAACCAAGAAGCAGAAGTATTTCACTTTTCAATCGGGGTGTGATCAGTTTAGAGGTCGTGGTCATGAATGTAGTTCACTCCTCCAACACGAACCTGCAGGAAAAAGAAAAGAAAAACTATTTAATATATTAATCTCAAACTTGTGTTGACATGCTGTTGGATTCAACAGGATGTCACAATTATTTCAACTTGAATAGTAAAGAAAGACACATCTGAGGTTTTTAAAATATCAAATGTATTTATTTATTTTTTTACCATGAAGCAGAAGTTTCCCAGATTGCTGTGTTTAACTACTATTTCTGTTTGTTTTTTCCTCTGTTTCGCTCCTCACCTGTGTATGAATGAAATGAAATCTGGTATGAATGCAGAGCGGAGAGTTGTCTGTCTGTCACCATCTGGAATTTATATTGGTGAATTTATATTATTGCGTCAGTGACCCTATTGCCTTCACTAACTGATAGCATCTATTGGATAAATTATTTCAATGCCAGTGTTCTCCCAAAATACATGCTTTCAATATAATCCTTCAAGTGTGCAATTTGGTATTGTGTAACTGATCCTATTGCCTTGGCGAAGGTCTGCGCCAAAGCAAGTCCGCTAAGGAGGTTATGTTTTCGCCGGAGTTTGTTCGTTCGTTTGTCTGTCTGTTTGTTTGTTAGTTAGCAACATAACTTGAGAATTTATGGACGGGTTTGGATCTGCAATGATACCAGGAACCCAATACATTTCTGTATATGTACAAAGTTCGTTGGAGAGTTTCAGGAACAAGTTTGTCTTTGAGTTTGGGCAGTAAAACACATGCCAAATCACTGTCCTTCAGTTATTTTTAATATTAAAAGTTTGCACAGTTACAAGATTTAGAAAAACTGGTGGGACCACTATCGGTTACACACATGACTTCTATTTTATTTATTTTTTTAAATAAATGTACATGCATTCTGTTTCTCATAGGTTCCAACAGAAGACGTTACCCATAAACCAATCAGGAACATTGTCATCAGCAGCCATTTAGCTTACTTCAAATCTTACAGCTATAAATAGTGTGTGTCTTCCTTGCTACTCCAACAATTTGACATTAATAAAGCAGAGCATGTAAAGAGGGAGTTTCCTTCAATGAGTCATTGTCGGTGTCCCATGACAAGAGGTTCAAATAGAAACTTTATTGACTTTATTATGAGTTTTCAAAGTAAAACCAGAGAGGTATGACAGCTACAAAGCACTGCAGGGCCAAACATAAAATATCTTATTATGCGCATTTTAATGGGAACAAAAATCATGCAGCATGTGATGAAGTAAGAGGAACAATAGTCACAAGGTGAAACAGGGATGTGATGCTGCTGACACACAATCTGATGTGGCTCAGCTCAGCTGTAAAGCGTGTGGTTAGTTAGTGTGGTACAAGCAACATTTTTTCAGCATTTCTAACTACTAGAGCCGTGCCAGTTCAGATTGGTTTATTGCACTATTGTTACTGTGCTTCCCTGAAAGAACAGTACACCTGCCATGGTGTAGTTAGAAACAAACATGAAAAAAACACCAGTCTCAAATTATGAGGGTTGATAGGGTTTATAGAATTTCAATGATTTCTGTGAGGACTATTCACATTGTTCTGCCAGAAAAGTGAAAAAATATTAAGAACTTTTGAGAGCAGCTGAGTGCAGAATATGATGTTGATTATATGTTTTTAAATGTGCTGTGCTATGATTAGATGAATCGATAATTTCCAGATTTTAAACTTTATGACACCAGTTTTAGAAAGAGAAGAATTTGTGTTTTTTTTTTTTACATTTATTGCATAAAAATCTATTCTTTAGGGCAGTGGGCGTGATTCATAAATGTATGCTGAGTTTACACAGTGTGCTGTTGTTCAAACATACAGAAAACACCATGAACTCCAACTCTGTAGACTGTAGGTGACTCATGAAGGGTGAGCGATCTTCATGGCTCCGCGCCATACTTTCATTATTAACCTTTCATCATTTATTTTACCCCGTATGAAGCCTTAAAACAGTTTATAATAAGACTAATAATGAACACCTAGACAGATGCTTGTTTAAAACTAAATGTACACCAATGTTAACAATAAATGTGAGGAAAATACTTTACTTTACAAGTTGAAGGCATTTCACAAACTAGATACCACAGAAAGAAAAGCAACACAAATTAGATTTGTTTATTCATTCTTCTCATACAAAATAGTTCAATTTTGACATACAGCTTAACATTACAATACAGTTTGTTGTTACATCTTAGCCAAGGGAATTGCATGACATGGTAATTTGATCATAACTGAAAAAGTGAGATGGCAAACTGTAGGCACTGATGCTTTGTTTGCTTTAGGACCCTATTAGAAATACCCAACAGGGTCTTCGTTTTTCTTGCCTTCCTGCATTTTAGTCAGTGAGACTGTTTCCCCTTCATGTGGGAGTTTCTTGTGTACAAGGAGATGGACATGCTCCTCTCCTCCCACATGGACCTGCAAGAAAAGGAACGTTTAGTAAAACTCCTCCTTAAAAAGAAATGGAATCAAGTGGCATGTGGCGGCCATATTTTTCTGGGATATCCCACACCGATGCTATAAAACCATTCTGGATTTTAATCACTGAAAATGAAAGCAAAAATACAATGCCATAAACCTGAAAGAAGTTAGTTAACCTGTAACAGTTTCCTGTGGGGTGATCACTAAAGGTGAACCCTCTGACATAAAAAGTAGTAGGCTATAATTCATTGTTTATGTTTTAAAAAATGTATTGACTATAGCCTCTCCACATGATTTTGTTGCTCTAAAGTAGTAAAGTAGTTTCTAGTCATGCATCTGTTTTGTCAAGAGTCCTGAAAATGTAGTACTTTAATCTCTCAGTACTTTGGGGCTTCTAGAGTTTTACTATCATGTTTTTTGCCATGTAAATAATAGTTACCTTGATGAAATAGTTGGTTCCAGCCACAACCTGAGACGAGTAGGATTTGGCTGTGAAAACTTCATATTCTTTCCCTGCTTTTTCTTCTGCATCAGCCTTAACCTGAGTGACAATGAGATGATAGCAACATCAAAATGAAATACAGGCCGTGATTACTGTGTCTGAATCATGTCAAAAGCAGCAAAGTCAGCGTGTAGAATAATCTTTTTCTTTTTCTTTTGCCGACTTACCGTATCACAGAGCTTCTGTATTTCTTCGGTGGCTTCAACTGCGGGGCCAGCTCCTCCACACGTCGGCATTGTGACAGTTTTTAGTGGCAAAAATCAGCAACGAAACAATTGAAAACAAAGCAGTCTGTGTCAGCGAGGCGTTCAATTTGAGTCAGGAAATCATATGACTCTGAATCATGGATCATACCATCAAGGCAGGGGTGTGTGGTTTTTTAACGGCTTCACAAACCGACTTAAACAACAAATTGCGTCTCTGTGATGCTTAAAATGTAAAAAATAAAGTCGATATTTCTTTTCATAATCGTTAAAAGTACCAGGAATTATTTTTCATTTAAATATTTTTTTGATATGTATAATAGATCCCCCTCTATCCGGAGAATTTGGTTTAGTCCGAGGCGTGCCTGTGTTTGGATGAGCTAGCATGATCAAAGCTCTGCTGCTGGGAAGTTAGGCAACTACGTGCTGCTGGTTAGACTGGAAAAAGTGGAAATAGACAACTAAAAACTCGTGATTCCATGTTTGGGGGTTTTTGAGGATCAAAGATGAGTCATTCACTAACTAAACAGCTCACTAAGCTATTTTCCAAACGTACGCTGAGCTTGTTTTGTGGCAGTGAATTGTTGCTTTCTCGCACAAGGCAAGTATATTTACAGAGCACAATGCATACACACGGCAATTCAAAGTGCTTTGAAGATCCCAATTCCTCTTTGAGGCAACTTTGACAGGCTATAAATCACATAGAAGTGACGACTCATCTTCTCGGCCTATTTATTTCTTTTCTGCACACCAATTTGCACGTGTAAAGGGTAATTTAGTACATTTACTCAGTACAATTGTGGGTGTCGCCTCTTGGCTTACTGCAGATATTTGACTTCAGGAAAAAAAATAAAAAAGCAACGCTGCAATTTAAACGTACTCATAAAACCCTGCATACAAGGTTACATTTAAGTGAAAAATACTTAGCATCGGAATATACGTATTAATTACGCAGAATGACCGATATCAAAGTAATGTAGCTATATTATATCTTTGTATTATAATTATTAATGTATTAAGGGGGGGCTTATTTAAATTACGTTATATAGTATACTGCTTGTGCATTTCTTGTTATAATAATACATTAAAATATACCTTAAATGTCTATTTTTGTAATATTAATCTCTATTTTTTAAATGACTAGTGGGCTAACTGAAGTTATCAAAGAAATGCTGTAAAGTGAAAAAATGAAAGTGACAGATACCTAAAAACTACTTAGCTTCTGTTAGTTAATGATAGTGATTCTTGCAGTTCTTTGGTCGTACTTTTGTGGTTGAAATGCACTAACTGTGTAAATCACTTTAGATTAAAGCATCTGTTAACATAATGTAATGTGACAAATACAATATTTTTATGTAACCTGTTTTTTCTGGCCCTTGGGGAATTGATTAAATCTTACTTGTAGCTATGAATAAACTCACATAATCCAAATAGGCCTCAAAGGTAAACAGGCTTAATCAATGGAGGCTGACTGATGCATGATGGAGACACATGAACAAAACCTGATGAGGACATCTGCTGGACAAGCATGACACTGTAATCCAGATTATGAATAGACTTCAGTTTGTCTTTATTGCTTCTTTGTCCAACCCTTTTCCTTCTCACTGCCTACAAGTTGAAGGCATTTCACAAACTAGATACCACAGAAAGAAAAGCAACACAAGTTAGATTTGTTTATTCATTCTTCTCATACAAAATAGTTCAATTTTGACATACAGCTTTACATTACAATACAGTTTGTTATTACATCTTGCCAAGGGAATTGCATGACATGGTAATTTGATCATAACTGATAAGTGAGATAGCAAACTGTAGGCACTGATGCTTTGTTTGCTTTAGGACCCCATTAGAAGTACCCAATAATGTCTTCGTGTTTCTTGCCTTCCTGCATATCACTCAGTGAGACATTTCCACCGTTACATTTGAGTGCCTTGTGTACACAGAGATGGACATGCTCCTCTCCTCCCACATGGACCTGCAAGAAAAGGAACGTTTAATAGGATCCTGGCCACAACAAGCTGTACACACAACACTGATCGTCTTCTATGTGTACTTTGTTTGTTACTTAATTATACATCCAGAAGGAAACTCTGGTCTCCACCAACTCCTGAGAAGAAATATCCGGTACTGTAGCTGTTAAATGCTCTACTTTGTTCACCAACTAGTCTCTTAACTGTGTCTGTCTACTGTTTGGTGGGTTTTTGGATTTTTAAGGCTGATTCGGTTAAATGTTTTGATTTATTTTTTATTATCTAGCACTGTAGGCTATGCCATTGACAGACAATTTGGTGTGAATTCATGAAGATAAGTAGATCCTTTGTTTTTCACCCTGACAACTGTCGATAACATTTTCAAACTCTTCCTTAAAAAGATACATAGAATCAAGTGGCTGCCATATTTTCTGGATACCTCATGTCTTGAGTAATGAGAAAGAACCAAAATAATAAAGTTTTGGGCTATAAAACTAAAATACAATGCTTTGAACCTGAAAGAAGTTAGTTGAACTATAACAGTTTCCTGTGGGGTGATCACTAAAGCTGAGCCCTCTTACATAAAAGTATAATATAATATAATATAATATAGTATAAAATATTATGCTTTTTTGCCTTGTAAATAATAGTTACCTTGATGAAATAGTTCCTCCCGGCCACAACCTGAGACGTGTAAGTTTTGGCTGTGAAAACATCATATTTTTTCCCTGCTTTTTCTTCTGCAGCAGCCTTAACCTGAGTGACAATGAGTTGATAGCAACATCAAAATGAAATACAGGCCGTGATCACTGTGTCTAAGCAAAGTGTAGAATAATCAGTTTATTTTTATTTTTTCAACTTACCGTATCACAGAGCTTCTGAATTTCTTCAGTGGCTTCAGCTACCGGATCAGTTCCTCCACACATCATCATGGTGACAGTTTTTAGCGGCAAAAAATCAGTCAAGAAACAACTGGAAATTTGTGACAGTGAGGTGTTCAATTTAAGTCGGGACATTATATAACTGCATTATGGGTCATACCATCGAGGCAGGAGGGACGCGCTTTTTAAACATCAAATTACGTCTCTGAGATGCTTATAAATATTAAAATTAATCTCATATTTCTTTTGGTAATCGCTAAAAGTACCAGGAGTTAATTTTTATTGAAATATAATTTATATACATATATATTTGTTCTCCTTCTTAACAGAGAATTTGGTTTAGTCCGAGGCGTGCCTGTGTTTGGATGGACTACTGTAGTCAAAGCCCTGCTGCTGAGAAGTTTGACAGGACATAAATCACACAGACAAGAGGTGATGATTTATCTGCAAGGCTTATTTATTTCTTTTTGCACTGGATTTTCTCAATCCAGTACATTTACTCAGTACAATTCTGGGTGTAGCCTGTAGGCTTACTGCAGGTATTTGACTTCAGGAAAAAAAAAAAAGCAATGTACTAGTAAAAGTACTCTTAAGGTTATATTTAAGTAAAGGTATGTAGCATTAGAGGGTTAGGGTTTAGAAACAGTTGAGAAAGATGATCACATTTTAAGTGTTTTTATTTTATGAATAGCATAAGAATAAATTCATCAAGTTCAAAGTTCACCTCCATGGCAGAGGGTGTGTTTCATGAAGGTATGCTGAGTTTACACAGTGTGCTTTTGCTCAAACAAATGAAACATATACCAAACTCCAGCTCTATAGACTGTAAATATGCAACTATTTAAGGCTGGGCGATCTTTATGGCTCAGTGGTGGAGCAAAAACTACTTTTATTGCTGGCAATCTGTAGGCACTGATACTATGTTTGTTTAGGACCCCATTAGAAGTACCCAACAGGGTCGCCATGTTTCTTGGAATGCTGCATGTCACTCAGTGAGTGATTTTTGAGTTTTCGCTCAAACATATTTTCATTGTTAACCTGTCACCATTTTTTACACAATCAAGAACCTACAAAGTCAGCAGCTGCCATTCAGCATTCTTCACATCTTGCAGTCATGAAAAGCTCTGACTGATGCATGAGAGACGTGCAAAAAAAAGTATTTAGATCCCTTACATAAGTAAAAGTACTAATGCCTCTCTGTGAAATGACTCCACTACAATTAAAACTCCTTCACTCTTAAGTAAAAGTACAAAATAAGTATCAGCATCAAAATGTACTTAAAGTATCAAAAGTAAAAGTACTTGTAATGCAGAATGGACCCACTCAGATTGTTTTATATATTCTAAATATATTATTATGTAAGCAGCATTTTATTCAGTGATAGTAAGGCTAATTTTATCTAGCTTGTACACTGTTATGTGGTTCAAATTAATCAATTCATTCTTCTTCTTCTTCTTCTTCTTCTTCTTCTTCTTCTTCTTCTTCTTCTTCTTCTTCTTCTTCTTCTTCTTCTTCTTCTTCTTCTTCTTCTTCTTCTTCTATTATTATCTTTTTAACTGTGAACACGTGTCGTGACTCTGGTGCTTAGTATTGATCAGAAAACACATCACCCTTTACCTTTCCAGCCTGACGATGGCGTCAACTGCAGCGTTTAATGTGGGACTATTTTTTTTATTAGTAGAAGAAGAAAGACGTGTGTGGCGTCAACAGTCTTGACGGCATGTTTTCACGTCCCTGCACTGCGCGCGGAGCACTTGTCTTCATCATGCTGTCTTACGTGCTGTCTCGAGGTTTCTGTCAAGTTGCTGCGGAAGTGAACCGCAGGTCTTACCCGACCCTTGGCTCAGTTTTACGGGCTTTTACAACCTCAAGTCCCAAATACGGAGAAGCCTCCGACAATGGTAAAATAAACATTTATTTCCGGGTATACGGTGGGTGTAACTTTATATCCTGTAATATACCTGTTGGCCGGTGTGCCAGGGTGTCATAATTGCACCATTTTAAGCACAATTTAAACGTTTATAACTGTAAAAAAGTGAATTGTCCTTATAAAAGCAGTGGTTTATGGCCTTATCAGAGGCTCTGAGCGCGTGCAATGGCAGCATTGTCAACATGAATGCACTGCACAGTGTTTATCTAGTGTTTTTCATGTGATTGTTTGAAACAGAGAGTTGGCATTTTTGTTTCAAATGGACAACAATGGTCTGTCAGGAGGGAAAAGGGCTAGTTTCTCCTCACAGCAGTGACCAGCACTACATGCTAAACTTACTTACTGTTCAATCAATGGATGGTGAGTTTATGGGGTTTTACAGGCACCAGCATAGGTAAAAAAGAGTCTAAATTGATTCATTTTAGCTTCATAATGAAGTGTAATAATTTAAAATAAAAGTTAATTAAAGTAAATAAAGTTTCCTCCTTCAGCCTCAGTGGTGACCTACTCGCAGCTGAAGACCATGCTGTCCAATCGAGACGTCCAGCTGTTTGACGTGAGAAATCCTGATGAATACCAGGCTGGACATATACATGATGCTGTCAACATCCCATGTAAGTGTTTATACATTTACATAGCATGATTTTTTTCCTGTGTTTTAAAAGGAAAATGCCCCCTCTGAGTTGGTAAGTCAACAAAGTTGATTTTAATCATCAAATATTTCATCAGACAATTAGTCAATTTGTTTGCTTTTTTCATAGCAAAAGCATCTTTCATTTTTTTTATGAGCATCTCTTATAGAAATAAGGTTTGAAGTGGTCTTTTTGCATTATTCTTCCTGGAGAAATTCTGTATTTTACAGATCTGTCCGTTAAATCAACTAACTCAAACTCTCTCTAGTGTTCACGGTCATATTATTTCTGTGTTTAAATATCAGTGGGCAACCTGGAGGAGTCCCTGAAGCTTTCCCCAGAGAAGTTCCAGCAGAAATTTGAAGTGAAGGCTCCTGGGAAAGAAGACAACAACATCGTGTTTCACTGCAGAAGTGGCACCAGGAGCGCCAAAGCGCTGGACATCGCCCGCCAGCTGGGATTTACCAGGTAACAGTGTGCACACACATGAAAAGCACAGTAGTCCAATTATTGTATTACCCATAAAAGGTCAAAGGTGGCTGTTATTACCTGAAGGGCAAATAAATAAAAGTAACTCCACTGTTACGCTCTTCTGTTGGACTCTGCTAAAATGGCACCTTGTGTGTTATTTAATTATTAATCAGTCCTGGAGTACAATGTCCTCGGACGCCGCTTTAGTCTGTTGAACACTGGATGACCTTTCAGCAGAAAAACAAACAACAGTGATTGCAGACTAAGCTCTTCTTTTTTTGCTTCTCTTTCTCAGGGCGAGACATTATAAAGGAGGGTACGCTGAGTGGGAAGAGCTAGAAGGAAAATGAACCCAGGGTGAACTCTGCACTTTAGTTCCATGTTTTTAATGAAAGAATACAGCTAATACAGAATATATATATATATATATATATATATATATATGAGAGAGCAATGTTCAGAAATTACAAATTACATTAAAATATTCAATTAGTTTCTCACTGTTACTTCAGCTGCTCGGTTAATGCCACTTTAAAGACTTCTTGACATGTTACATTCTTTCTTTAGCTGCTGATTTAACACAAGGTTTGCATGTGCTGTGTATGCATTTTATCCTGTAATTAATGCCAAAGTAATTAATGTGATTTATTGAAGTGCAATCGATGAGGTATTTATCCATAGTCAGTGTATTTCCTGCAGCAGATGGGATAAAAACACGCCCCCAGTTCAGAGAAGCAGACAGGAGAACGT
>CAFUXE010000076.1:670994-702206 GCA_903364295.1 Serranus cabrilla
GTGTGTGTGTGATCTCTGCATGGAGAAATGTCAGTGATGGACCTCTGTGGGTTTAAACCTTAAAGTTGATCCTCTCAGTAACCGTAAAAAAAGGAGTTTGGACGTGCCTCCATTCAAAAACACTTCTATTTTTTTGCACTTCTCCCACATACATTAAATCAGAAAGGAAATAGTGTGAGGAAATTATTTATGAGTGGAGAAAGCACTGCATCCTGAGTCAGAACTCAGTATGTGTTATGGATGTCACACACCATCACTTTTTGTCAAATGTATGGATTGGGGCCAGCAGCAGTGTGTGTATTACGATTCTCTTCGGCTCTGCGGTGCCCAGGAGATATTTCCCAGCGTGCTGCTGTGAAGGGAAAAGAATGGCTCAAATTTCCAAGGACATTTGGACACTTTAGCAAGAGTTAAAACACAAAGGTTGGTGTTTAAAAATGATAGGATAGGGCTGTTTGTCAGCTGCTGCTGTTACATGGAACAGATCATCAACCTCCTGCTGCTCTCTGCTTTTAAAAATGCACTTTATGGGAGGCTTTGTAATGAAGCTCCAATGGGTGCGTGTCCCTTCATTTGTTAAATATAGAAACATCCAGAAACATGAGCTGCGTGCTCTTCGTTTGCCTACCATTTGATGAATTAATGTGATGATTAAAAAAGAGTATTAAAATACAACTAAGTGCCAGAGACAGATCTATTGAATTGTCTCTCTTTAAAGAATGAAATTGGCCTCTTTTCAAGTTGGAACTGGTTCACAGAGGAGAAGCAACACTTTCCCTTGGTACACTTCACGTTGGTTTGGTCCAGATCTCATTTGTTTGGTGTGCACTGCTCCTCAGGGTTTTTTTTACTGTTATCTTTAAATGCCATGTATACTGTGGCAAACAAAGCACATTGGCTGCGGTTTGTGAGATATAAGACACAAGCTGCAGGTATTTTTTTATCAGCACTTGGGCTGTTTTTTTTTTCTTCTTCTAGTGTGATAGGGGGGTAAGAGCCACCATTGTGCGTCAGTCTATACGTTTTTTTTTCATGCACAGACCCAGTCTGACCTAATTTACGCTCTGCAGGTTATACTAGTCCTATTTTACCAGGCCAACATTAGGCTATTTTTGCATGAATGTCACTTCCAGCAAATCATGACCCAGACTGGTTCAGGGTCATGCTGAGGAGAAAAGCCATGGGACACAAGCGCACAGTACATAATCATGTATCATGGGGTAAAGTAATAAAAATAATTCTGACATTAAGCTGTTTTTTTTTTTTTGGGGGGGGGGTGTAATAATTAGTCACCTTCATTTGCCACCGCATCACCAAACGCGCAAGGGGAGACACCTGACGTCTCCAACACGTATGCGCGCCTCCCGTGTGGCTGCAAAATCAAGTGTAGGAAAAAAAAAAGGGAAGGAAAGCGCGTGTTATCGGCAGCCGCACAGCCACGGAGCGTTAGTGGAAAAAGTAGTAAGTGAGCGGTTCATCCGCGAGCTCCCCACATTCACATTCGCCTGCGCGCGATGGCACCGAGCGCTCCTCCTGCTGCCCCCCTCTGCTCGCCTCGCGGAGCTGGACGCGATGACCGGATAACTTTAAACTCTGCACGGATGATGCTTTTCCTCGATGAATTCTCCACCTGGAAACAGTAACAGGTATGTACGTTTGTTTACTTTATTCCGCCTTGGTTAATGAAAAAAGAAAACACACACATTGCAGCGTAATTTAACGCTTTTTTGAAGTTTTTTTCTTCTCTTTAATTTATTCCTTAAATTAAATTCTTATCTGCTGCTTTTCTTGCTGATTGTTTCATTATGCGTTTGCCCTGATAGGTGATCATATGGGCAAATTGTTTTTGCATAACTATTGCTCTGTGCTACTGGACTATATTTGACCCCAATCTGTCTCGAAGCGGGGTTGTGGATCCTGATAAGGTGCTCTGTCGTGGGATTTAATTGAATTTTACGATTAAGGTCTGACTTGCCCAAATGAATCTGCTTTAATGCATTTGTGAGGAAAGCAAAATACTAGATTAGATTATCTTTGGCTGCATCAGCCCAGGTTAATTGATCCGCTATACATTTATTATTAGCCTCATCTTGATGTAATGTAACTAAGTTGCCTTTAGGTCTTCTGTTATATGCATTTAATAGACTAATTACTTCCACTGCATCCTTCCTAATGGCTTCAGAGCAGACAGCAACACTATGTAATGCATATACATAATGATGGTGGGTGTGTGCATTTGAAGGTCCAATGATGTACATATCACACACACACACACACTTGTAGGAGGTCAGAGCCTCCTGCATGTTGGTTAATATGAGAAGGAACAAACGAGTGAAGAGGTAAATCAGTTTCTATCAGCACTTTATCTACAATATACAAACATTCACTGAGCACCACCCAGCTTCGCATCACACAGCCTCAACAGTGCCCTCAGATTAAAAATCCATATGTGGTTTTATGAATTGCATTCCTCGCGACCTGTCACACCTGATTTTTGTCAGAAGCTCATTCGGCGAAGAGACTCCAAGGTGATCAGTGTCGGTGGCTGTTTTCTTTTCTTTCACTCACTTCTTCCAGATTCTCTTGCGGACCATCATTTGATACTGGAGCCATTGGAATTATAGACTGGGGGGAAAAAAATCTTTAAAAGCCTCCTGGATTTGAGCCAGGTCTAAAAATGATTCTCAGCGTCTTTCTCCCTATTTCTGTCACAGAAAGAGAAAGGCGGAGGGGAGGGGGATAAGATGGATCAGTTTGTTTAACATGTAGACACAGGTGTGAGCACTACCACAGCGCTGCTGTCTGGAATCAGGCCAGAGAGGGAGGATTGGGAATAAATGAGAGGAAGGATGGATTGTGAGGAGCAGAGCCCGGGACCGGAGCCAACTGGACCTCTCAGGGTGGCAGCACGGACTTATTACCCCTCCCTGATGAGCTAACCTCACTGACACTGCTCAAAGGCACACTGCCAGCCCCTCATTAAAGTTACCAGCACGGCTTTGGAGTTTCTGTTATAGGGTTGGTCCATGTCTACTAGATCGGCATATCAGGGCGTCCACAGAAACATGATGGATAATGATATTGCTGTTTTTTTACTTTCTTGTCTTTCCTTTGGCTACTTTTCCTCCCTATTAGGGGTACACAGGTCAGGGTTTTTTAATATACACACACCCAATCTGTAATGAGTGCAAATATGCAAAGACTTCATGCATTATAGCAGCACAGTTGTCAGAACTAAGGACTGAGATGGTGAAATCCCAGTGGCTCAGAGGGTCAGACGTCGGTGATGGATAATGGCATTGTCCATTGGCCCAACCCTGTTCTTTAAGCTGTATTAAAAACATTTACAGGAAGGAAGGGGAGGCGTTTGAGAGGCTGACTGGAACAATCATAATGCATTATTACACCGTCGATGAAGTTTGCTGTCGGCGGCCTGATTTTCTGCTGAGTCTTTATGGAGCTGATCGTCTGTATCGGAGCTCAGGACGCATCGATATGTGCTTCCATTTTTCAGAAAACGTGTGCCAGTGTATACAGCAAGGAGCATTACTGCAGGGATGCTTTTCAGCTGTTTTATTTATCAGCTCATCTGACGACTGTTGCTAGGAGCCAGGAGAAGTTTCCCCCAAGGCCTCTGACCTGAAAATGATGCCGCCACCATCATCTGGTGGCTAATATGCTTCACTTTCATCTGACTAATGAGATGTGAGAAATGTCTGAGAATCCAAATGAGAGAGAGTTATGTGATGAACGGGTAAACACCAAACTGTGCTCTTTTTCTTTAGGACTGCCAAACATCTCACCTCCCATGTCACGGGGACGTCTCAATGGCGATGTTTAGCAGCGCAGAGCAGGACTGGAACGAAACGGACCGCCTCGGATGGGACTCGGAGAGGAATGAGACCTCAGAGGCATCAGCACAGGATGAGCGTAATTACTACGGCATGCTGTACTCGCTGCTCATCCTGGCCATCGTGTTCGGGAACGTGCTGGTGTGCCTGGCTGTGCTGAGGGAGCGTTCCCTCCAGACGACCACTAACTACCTGGTGGTCAGCCTGGCTGTGGCCGACCTGCTGGTGGCCTCGTTGGTCATGCCCTGGGCTGTGTACCTGGAGGTGAGGAGGTCAGGGTGTCTGGAGGCCTATTAATGAGCATGTTCCTGCTGAGCCAGAGGGTGTAACTTTAGGATTGCATTTCTGGGTCTCTGGCTACACGGTGGTGTTCGAACTTTCGCCTCACAGCAATAAGGTCAAAGGTTCGAATCCGGAGTCTGTATGGAGTTGGCATGTTCTCCAGCTTCCTCCTACAGTCTAAAGACATGCAGCTTGGCTTTAATTGGTGACTCTAAATTACCCGTAGGAGTAAAAAAAAAGCTTAAACGATTGTCTGCCTCTATGACCCCATTAACACTTTGTTTTAAAATGTGTCTTGGGGAATCGGATCACAGGTGGAAACAGGGTCCAAGACGCATCATGATCCCATTATTCAAACCACTTGCTGAGGTGGTCTGCAACGCATATTTTGTAGTGTAAACTCAGATGAATCCTGATCCGTCCCCGACAAGGATGTAACAGGAAAACACGTCATCAGGGCGGGTCGTGTACCTGGTTGGGGTGCATGTGACATTAGATGTCTAATCTCAATTTCAGCAGAAGATTAATTCAGAAGAAAACTTGACTTTTAACATCACTGGGCCATTTCGCTAGATAGCAACTAGAGTAATTTGACGTTCTAGCGGAAGTGGTGTAGATAGCAACAAAATCTGAAGTGGTCAGCTGGACACTCTTGGAGTTGCGTGATACAAAGCTTGTGTAAACAGCGATGTGTCTCCTCTGCTCACTTGTGATCCAATCGCCCAAGACGCATTTTAAAACCAAGTGTAAACAGAATATATGTGTCTGCCCCATGATAGGTCCAGGGTGTACCCCGCCTCTTGTGTCAGCTGGGATCGGCTTCAGCCCCTCTGCGACCTGAGTTCGGATATACAGTTAAGGATAGTGAAGGAATTAATGCTGCCAGTCATTGTCAAGATACCCTAACCTTTACCACTACAGCATTAAATGGACCAGCTGCCGCATACGGCTGGGGTCCTAGAGGTGCGGTCCTGGGACTGTTGTGATCTATAGCTGCAGCCTCTGGTACTGCAGGGACATAATGCTGCAAAATATCAGTGTAAAGGAGCAGCACTGATCTAAAGTGGTGGTTCTCAACCCATTTCTCACATTTCATTACAGTTCATTTCACTAGTTGCACTACATGACAGTGAGTATTGTTACACAGTTAAAGTTAATCATAACAGTTAGTGACAGTTGACTGTCACTAACAACTATTTCAACTTTTTATCCGTTAGCTAACAAGCTTTATTACACCTGCTTGTTGATTACTTTTAGCTCTCTGTTTCAACAGCTTAATTTTAGCTAATGATATTATTTCAACCATTTATCCATTACTTTTAGCAAACAATTTCAGCTGACATGTGGACTTTCAACTAATGATTACAACTTGCATTAGCCGTCTTTTAGCAAACAAAGTAGTTACCACTGGGTCTGAAAAGTGAAGCCAGTGGAGAAGTGCCTTAAAGCTGCACTCTTTCTATTAGCCAGCAGGGGGCGACAGAGCTGGTTGCAAAAAGAAGTCTGATTGCATAGAAGTCCATGAGAAATTGACCCTACTTTTCACTTTTATACAGATTCAAATCTAATTATTTATCCATTACTTTTGGCATTTTTAAACATTTATCCATCACTTTTAACTGTTATCTAATCATTTTAACTGTTTATCCTTTAATTTAACTGCTAATTTTATTGAGCTGAGCTGACCACATAATCTTTCCACCTTCCTCACTGGCAACCAAATAATAGCATCTTGTGCTACAAGCATCCCTGGTTGGAAATCACTGATCTAGAGCTCTGAAGGGGAAGAAAGAGGAGGAGAAGTACAGAAAATGTGGAACAGATTGAAATACAGATGATTGGCAGTCAGTGAGGAGCTGACGCTGGAGAGGAGAGGAGAGGATAATAGATGTGAGGGACAAACTTTTGCAACAAGAAAAAGGAGCTTCAGTCCGAGATAAAAAGAAGGATGAGGGCCATTTGGAGCTTATTACATGTGTGACAGCTGTGTGGGTGGAAAGGAGACAGTAATGATGATAAAAGGTGGTTTACATAGTTTATAACCATTCATGTAGATTATACATAATTGCTGAAGAAGATATTGAAAATTAACAAATAATGACTTCATCTGCTCTGGGTAATTAGCCAAGCTTCACACTGTGTAGAGGCACTTGCAGACCTGTGAATTTCATTCTTATCCAAATGTCTGAAGCAAATTGATATTTATGATTGCTGTTAAGTTTTATTTGTACTCCACAGATTATTAATTAATACTAATTGTTAATTTTCTCAGACTGCACCCTTGTGCTTTAACTGCACTCTGCACAGTGAACATGCCCTGCACATGTTTGTGTAAGCACACAGGCTCATGCTTGTGTGTGTGTGTGTGTAAATACCATCCTTGAAGCTTGAGTGTGCTGCTCAAGGGCAGGTGTTTGCCGACATGAGGTCCAAAAATCTAATTCTCTGGTTCAAGTCCAGTTATGTTTAACAAGCAGCCACCCTGCTGCCCAAAGTTTGCTCTCTGTCAGCAGAAAACACTCACAGCGTGCAGGAGATTCAACTCCAGGTCAACCATAAAAAAATAAATTAACACACTCAGTGAACAGGAGCTGACAAATTAAACATGATTATATCCTGTGAAAGGTAAATTAAGGTGGCCGGGAACCTCGCCGGGATCCAGTCATGAGTTTAACTACCACGCAGGCGGTCATGCTGTTCGAGCGTGTGTTGCATTTTTCATTTCAGATTCAAAGGGCAGACTTACAAGCCCATTGGGAATGAGTCATTAAAAGATAGTCAGTCACAAAGGTGCAATATTCGTTAATTTAGCAGGAATGTAAAGATGAGTAATATCCTGGAAAAGCACTTTAATTCAGAGTCAGAGGCAAAAACTTTGAACTCCCAGGAGTGGGAGCACTTTCACCCTGCAGGCTCTCATGTGAAGGATGGGGATTAGCTTTTTGTGACCAGGGGGTTGCTGGTTTGCTTCTTCAGGTGAATCTTGGCAGAAAAAGTGACTGAGTATCTCCCCCCTCAACCCCTCAGCAAGTAGTAATCATGTGCCCTTGAGCAAGCCGTCTTATCCCCGGATGATGCGGTTTGATGTACGACTTGTACTTGAAGGAAAGTGGCTTTATTGGCAGCAGTGACTGAGTGCTCACTTTCCACAATTCATTCTAAATGATGCTGCTCGGGCTCAGCAAATGTATGAGCTGACTGCGGAAACAGCTTTGCGGTGTGGAGGTTACTCCGTCACTCAGGTCAAGATTTTATCAGTTTTGTTTTATTATGTGGAATTCAGGGAGATCTGACAGAAACCAGAAGATTAAGGGATACAAAGGTGCTGCTGATTTGTACTTGAATTAACTTTTTGTTCCTCAGAACAAAACTTTTGCACCATAATTCTCATGAAGTAGTTTATTGTAACCATGACTCGACAGTAATGGTTTCCAATTTACTTTCCTGCATTCTGGAGATTTTTTATGCACCAGAAGGCGACTTCAATGACGTTAAGAGAAACTGAAAAGATTATAATGCAGTCAGACTCCCCTGCAGTCTGTATTGCTTTTAAATTTCTATGCGCATTGTAATGATTTGCATGAGAAAAGCTAGACGGAAACACTTAAACTTTTGAAATACTCAAAAGTTAGTTTTTTGTTTTTATGCTCGCTTGATGTTGTTTTTGCCTTTTTCGCAAAATAGTAAATGTGCTAAATGGGAGATAGAAACGCTTTATCCAAATCTGATGTAGTGAACATTTAGCTCACATGACTGATCAGCTGTTTCTGCTCTGTCGGTAAAGACATGCAATCTCTATTTATTCTACTGTTACTGATGGATCAGCAACACATCACACCACCATCTTCTGACCAAAGTGCATGTATGCAGCTTTGTTTTTTTGCTCTAATCCAGTTGATGGAAACGTTCCTAATTCACATTTTCTTTAATGCGTCATTTCAAAATGTCACTTCAAAATTTGCTTCGGCTTTAATAGAAACATGGCTACAGTTACCAATTTCAGTTTGAAAATGTATCATCGAAGATCTGATTTGAATTAAATACTTAATTCATTTATAATTTTACTACTACAAACCTAGATATTATTTCACTCTGAAAAGTTCTTCCTTCTGGTTGCTTTTGAGGTTGCTTACTGCACTCGACTTCACCGAAATGTGCATCTATCCAGTAGTTTTTCAAAATAAAAGTCCTCTACTACTCTAATGTTGTTATTCAGGGTTACAAATGCTCTAAATGCTCTAAATGTTCTAAATATCGAGGGTGACATGTTCCCTGTGTCCCACTTTTTATATACAGAAAATAGGAACAGCAAACAGCAGAACTTAATAAATACATAAATAAATAAATACATTTTCATATTTGTTAACCTAGCCCTACCTAACCTAACCCTATTACTGCCTCTGGAGAGACAGCAGTACACCGACTCCCTAAACAAATGTTTATTAAATTGACAAAAAAAACGCTGTTAAGATTTCAGCTGTTAACATCTGGCTAATGTTTTCTTTATTAACTTATTATAGGCTAATTTACAGAAACACTATGAAGATCCAATCTTAGTTCAGCACAGAAGTTGATACCTGGCAACCAGTTTAATACGTCAGTGTGGAAACATTAAATGCATTCATTTTTTCTTTATGTAAAACAGTGGAAACACAAACAGATCCCTCTGACTGATATTCATCTCCTGACCCAGTTTTCTAACAATCGCTGCAGCTGCTGTGTCTTCTCACTCAGACTATTAAGACACTTGAGTGCTGCTAAAGTAGCTGCAGATCACATATGTTCAAACGGTCGATACGAGTTGCCTGCGCAGACCCACTGAGTCACCATCGTTTTCCCACCCTGAGCACACAGTGTTCGATACGTGCCCACATGTGCGCTTTAGTCTTTTTGTGTAAGTGGGCGATTGGGTTCAACAAGTACTCTATCCATACATTATGGTGAATGCTGACTCCTACACTTCCCATAATGCATTTGAAGAATATTTTTTTTATCTCTGCATGATAAACATCATGTCTTTCAAACTCAATGCCCCCAGTTTGTGCGAGGCATTATGCAACTGTCACAGGCTGAGTGGCTCTACGCTATTAATATCTTTATATGCAGCGTTTATTTTCTTTTTTTAATAGAGTTTGATATTAATATATATGCTGCTAAGTGGATCAGTGTGGTAAACATACAGGGACAATAAAGTATCTATTTTATTGAATCTTTTCTAATTTTTTTAAATATATTTTATGTACATACCTTTTATTTTATTACAGTATCTTTTCCTTTCTTATCTCTCCTTATCTTTCTGCTGTTATCTTATTTTTTTATCTTTTCGTATCCTTTCGAAATGTCTCTTCTTATCTCTTCTTATTTTATTTTTTCCTATCTCACCTTTTCTTATCCTTTTTTATTATTTCTTATCTTATCTTATCTCATCTTTTCTTATCTTTTCTTATTTTCTTGTCTTTGACTTTTTCTTATATTATAGTTGCTGTAAATAGGTTTGTGGTTTGGTTAAGACTGGGATTGGTTTTCAAGGTTAAACATGTTCTCTTTAGGAATGAAACCACACCAGTATGAATAAATGTCTTTCTGTTTCTCTCTTTGCACGTGTGACAACTCTGCGTGAGACATTGCTGTCTATTTACATCTTGGTACATGTGTGTGTGTGTGTGTGTGTTCTGTGAGTATTCCCATGTGTGCGTGCCGCCTCTCCGTGTAGGTAGGCGTATATTCCCATCTTGGACTGAAGAGATTCAGCAGTCAGGCGATGTTGCTTGGGCCCCATTTATCCTTGTCCGACAGTTATTACCAGGCATTATGAAGCCTAAGTGAAAGCCTGTCAGTCTCAACAGGATTCAGCTGGGGCGGCTGTGGTGGTTTGGGGTGTTATTGGTTTAGCTGGGGGGGTCAGTGTCCTTTGGAAATTGGAAATTTCCTTGAGGATAATACGATGTTACGACATAATGCATGTTATCCATCATGACATCACAGAAGGACGTTTACACGTTCGCTCCCTGCAGGTTGTGTGTCAACATATTTAATTAGAATAATGAATCTCCCTCTTGGCAAAGTTCAATATGTCAAGGTGAACATGATATTTTAGCAGCTAATTTTTTCTTTATCCTTCCTTGTAACCTTTGTGCATATTCTCCCTCTTCCTGGCCTTTCTGGCGCACATGCATGTGTGTGTGTGTGTGGTCATGTGCGTCACACTTCACGGTGAAGACGCGAAAGAGAAACGTGTGCGTTGATAATCTGCCTGTCTGTCCTGTGCAGGTGGTCGGCGGCACCTGGCTTTTCAGCCGGCTCTACTGTAACGTCTTTGTCACGCTAGATGTGATGATGTGCACCGCCAGTATCCTCAACCTGTGTGCTATCAGCATTGACAGGTGAGTGTGCAGTGTGTGAGTGTGCAGTGTGTGTGTGTGTGTTTACCTTCCTGCTGCATGACTCCAGATATGTGCCGTGACACCTCATGTATAGATGTCATCCATGTGAGATTTCAATATTTCAATGTCTTGTTCACCTCACCTCATAGATATTTCAACGCTACCTGCAGAAAGACAACATTTCTCCATCTTTCTCGTATCCTCTTGATAGGTGTGTGTCAGTGTGTGTGTGTGTGTGGCACAATTAGAGACAGAGAGGAAAACATCAGGAGATTCAGTTCATCTAACTGCCCTGCATTTGTTTGCATTAAGCAGGAGGATCTGTGCCGTGCATCACTTGAACTTTATTTAAATTATTTATTTGCTTAGTTTTCTTCTTGTGTAACAGTTAATATTTAATCGCTCTCCACGGTCTTTGAACTTACAACCCGCAGGCATCGAGAGTTCAACTACACAGAATAAATAAAGAACTACACAGAGACCGCAGGTGTCATGGGGATGTGTTTGCACAGTTAGTAAGACTTTCTGATGGGTGCTTTCATGAGATACTAGAGTCGTCTGGTGCTTGATTAAAGCTGGGGCAGGCAGCTTTCTTCTTCCTCCTGCTGATCTCCCCTTAATGTCCTAAGCTCCACCCACCAGAGATGCACTGACATATGCACACGCCGTATGAGTACAAGTCATTCATTTCAGTTGTCCCAATGGTGCATGCGGTGCATGTGACCCTGATGCATTAATAAAGCGACAATTTTACTGGATTTACGATCCTGTTTTCTCTGCATATTTGTGTTCCCTCACAGCCCTTTGAGATTTGAGCTTCAAGGTTCAATAGCTAGTTGTAAAATAACAATAGATGCTAATAGTTGAGGCTTCTGCTAGCCGTAGCCATGAGCTAATGGCTGCTTCATTTATTGTGTTTATTGTCATAAAACCTATTTTGGGGTAGCTTTGCAGTGTAGGCAGTTGTTATCAGTCTGCAATTTCAGACAAGATACTTTACAGAGAGGGATACTTGATAGGAAAATAACCAAAATGTCTCTCCTCGTAGCAGATTGAGTGCAGGGTTGGGGGGTTGTTAATGTGTAATATCTGATGTTTGTGCAATATCCTACAAGATCTCCAACCTTAACGACAGAATAAGTCGTTTGACAAAACCACAGAAAAAGATCCATATAAGCGCTTCGTGTTTTGGGGTTCAGAGTGGAGCGATGTAAAAATAGCGAACGCGTCATTAAATAAACAGTTATAAAAAATTTAGTTAAAAAACAACTGCTACGTGTGGAAATAAGCAACTGCTGTTAAAACTTCCAACTGCTTCCCCCACTTGGCCAGAGGTTTAGATTACCACAAATAAATTAAAACACACAAAAAAACCTCCAGCCACACGTGGGTCTTAATGGGAACGAAGAGGCCACATGGTGCAGATTCCCTCAGACCTCTAACAGGTTCATCAGGCCGTGTTGATGTACAGTCAAACCCCCTTCATTTCAAAGTAAGCTGCTTTGTGTCTTTAATTGCACACGTTGACATACCTGCTGGTGCAGAATCTGTCTGTGCGTACCGTGTATAATTTGCTTGTGAGGGATGATTCTGTGGAGCCCTGTGGTTCTCTGTGATTGATTATTAGACGAGTCAACAGCGTCGCTACATCATCTCACGCTTTGTGAGGTGCTAAATTAAAGCGGAGCACCCGGGGCATTCAGTGTCATTGATAGCGCTCAACGCAGCCGCATTACCTTTGTGACAGCATTGTTTCTTTATAAGTTTACAGCCGTCGTCGCTGTGATAGCAAGGATGATTTGTTGCCCGTTAAAAGAAAAGTCAAACCAGGAGATTCACCAGAAAATAAGCTCTTGCGTCAAACTTCAAGGTGAACATTTTGTGTTTACAGTGCAGGTCATGGCTTTGAGCAGCAGAGTCCTGTTTTCATCCTCGACTATCAACGTAACTTAAAGCAGCAACTTGATCAATAAATCATGTGCAATATATATATATATTTTTTTTACTTACTCCACTTTCTGCTTTTATTCAAGCAGACAGCAGCGTGGCAGGAGGGGAGAGTATTTTTAGTGGTCTGTGCTCCGGGTTTAGCCCTGCGTTTTGCCCACAGAAGAAGCCAGTGTAATTAGTCTGATGAGGATAAACAATCATGGCAGTTATCTGGCTCTAAACAACATAACATCACATCCATTTTGGGTCGGGGTCCGGCATAATTGCTGCTTCTTCTGAGCCCCGTTTTCCCGGACTCATTATACACTCTTCAGCGTGCTGATTAACTCTTAAATCAAAGCCCCACTTGGTTTATTGCTGAATACCCAAATTGTTTCTAAATAGAAACGCCTGCTTTGCTGCTCCATTGTTGCTCTCTACAGTATATTATCTACTTTTTCTCAGCTGTTCGTCCCTGAAGCCCACTCTGTCTTTTTCTCACCCTAATTATTCCCCTTTACTGTACTATATCAGCACTTTTGTCTTCGTTCAAATGTCACCACCTCTCCCCTGTGTGCTCACATTTTCAAAGCTGCACCATGTGTGTGTGTCTGCAGGTACACAGCAGTGGTGATGCCGGTCTTGTACAACACCACCCATCGCTCCAGGAAGAGAGTTTTTGTGATGATTGCCACCGTGTGGGTCCTGGCCTTCACCGTCTCCTGTCCGCTGCTGTTTGGTTTCAACACCACAGGTCAGGTCAACATCATTATGGCTCCGTCCTCCTCTGCAGACGCATCGTAGCCAAGAGTCAAGTTATGCAGGGTGTGTAATAATTCAGTTCAAAATTCAGGGTCAGAAATAAGTCTATGTGTCGTTTAGGGTCAGCAGCGGGATGTGAATTGCAATCTGAAATAGGATTTAAAGGTGCACTCCACCAATTTAGCATGTCAGAGTCAATTTGCTGCTCATGGACTGAACTGCTCAGCCTGTGAAAATGTTGTGTGATGTTTCTGTGCTTTTTCAAGTCTGAGAAAATAACATGATGAGGAGACACAGTTTGTGTTAGAACTGTTGAAGAGTTTGAAAAATGGATGCAAAGCCGCCATTGCTGCATCTAAATAAGATAAAGAAATATATAATGCTAATGCATTTATTTCAGCTATTTAAAAAATAGTTTATTTGTCCATTTGTTTGCATTTGGTTTCACTTGTTAACAAAAATGGCACATTCATACTTTATTAGCCTATTTTAAAACATTGTTTATGTTTAAGAAGCTTAACTTGTCAAACCTACAACATTACAGCGAAGCAGTTGTTTACAATTAAGCTGATGAATGATCTCAAGTGTCAGGCTCCTCCAGCAACGCTAATAAAATATGTATAATAAAGAGAAAGGTCACACAAGAAAAACATACATAAGAATCTAAACAAAGCAAAGTGCAAGTTGAAAAAAGGAATAAAATATAACATGATAAAATATTCATTAAAGTAATACAGTTTCTCAGTATATTGATGGTTTCCTGTGAATGTAATCTTAGAACGTGTAGAATAAAACACGGCATCGATTTGCATTATGGAAAATGTAGAATCAAAGGCTTTTGGAGCTTCACCCACACTAGGAGCTGAACGTCACGATAACTCGGACTCTGGAGCTTAAATTATGACAAGTTGTTTGTAAATCTTTCTCTAGTAAGTCCTCAAATTTCATTCAGTGTTAAATAAGTAATTTTCTCAATAACAAAAGACGGAGCTGTCAGATTCTCCAGGTTAGGATTCTTTGAGTCTTCATCGTTCAGGAGGTTTTTACCAGGAGCCGAATCGTCCACAGAGGACTCCTCCTCTTCAGAACAAATGGACTTGAGATTTAAACCAGTAAAATCCCAGAATAAAGCAGTTTCTCCTTAAAAATAAGTGTTTCTCCAATGCTGTTTGGAATGGCAGCAGAGCGGCTGCGAGCTGAACTGCTAACATTTCCTCAGCCTGTTTCATCGGATAACATAAGATCCAGACGTCCAATGACTAAAATACTTTATCTGAATATAAATACAGTTAAAAATATGGAAGAGGATTGGAACCCAGTAGAAAAGGATTTTTTTTATTACGCAGTTTGAGAAAAAAATGTAAATGTCAAGAATAAAGTTCAAATATGATTTTTCAAGAAGAGAATTTAAATAAATGACAAGAATAAAGTCAACTTTTTGCGTCCAGTAAGATAAGAAATGAAAGAAAAGATGAGATGGAAAGATATTCAAAGATTTGTTGTTTCCGTGTCAATAACTAGACTGCAACCTGATTTTCATTAATGTCACAAAATTAGCAACAACCACAATATCTAAGAGAGTAGCAGTGCTAAAATACTCCCTCACACATGAGCTTTTATATTGGTAGCATAGCAACAAATATTAGTTTGGGAAAATCTCAAAATGTTAATGTTATATACTTTATTCTTGAAGTGTATAATGATTTTTTTCCATCAAACCTTATTGCACTTTTTAAAAACTCTGTTAATGAAAAGATTTCCACCTCATAAAACCAGCCAAAATAACAGCTGAGGGGGAAAAAGAAATGTGTGTATCCTCATCATAATTTGGATCAGCTCCAAATTTGGGTTCCTGCTTGGCTCATGTTACACGTTTCCATCAGGCTTCATGAAACTCAGGCCGCTAGTTTTCTTTTGAATCTTAACAGTTAAAAAAACAACAAATCAATAAACAAACCAAACTGAAAACATCATCTCCTTGGTGAAGGTAATAAAGACAGTAACAAATTTGAGTGAAACTAACAGAATACAGTCATTCATGTAGAGACTATTAGTTATAGTAGGCAGATAGGGAGACATTTTTCCCAGTAAAGTAAAAAATTCCAATCAAATATTACATTGAATTCGGGCATCTCTTTGATTATTCTGAGAGTTTTTTTTCTGCATAATTTATGTCCTGCATTACTGAAAAAGAACTAATTTGAAATCACATCTTCTGCACTTTGTGTGACAAAGAATGAACCCCCGAACAATAAAACAGACGGAGAGATGAGAGCGACATCACCAGTAGCTATTTTAGTTTCAATGGCCAGCAGCAGCGATGCATGACTGCACACACACAATGAAGAGCATTAGTCAGACACAATGTAAAGCTACTCACAGAGATACAGGCATTTGCTTTAGTCCACTTCCAAATGCTTAACAATGGCCGCTGATTGGAGGAATCCCACTTTTTTGTCAATATGCAACCACGCATCAGGGTTGGAAGGAGGGACCGGCGGGTTCACATCAGGTTCTTCAGAAGGAAAGGATTATAAAGAAAGAACAGCTGAAGTAGATAAATAAAAAGCACACACGTCTGACAGAACAACACAATCTGGAAAGTAAAGGTGGTTTGGGCTGCGGCTGGAAATAGATTGTGTGTCTGTGCTTGTTTCCGTCTCTGTGTGAACTGAAGTATGTGGTATTGATCCAGGGAGAGGCAAATCACTTCAGTTTGTTCATGCTTCTGACATGCAATATGCATCTCACAGCTGAGGTCGGAGCCTTGTTCTTTTCCTTTTTTCCACATTTCAATTTGCAGCACTATTAGCCGACTTGATAGATATCTTACCCTTGATATTTGATTGAAATTAGGTCTGTACCCTATTATTATTATGTCAAATTTTTCTGAATTAATGGCACAATTATTATCAAATCAATCACACATCCAACTTACAGTCATGGCTGTAAAGATGTATGCAGAATATAAAAGAGGACGAGCCATCAAGGTCATATTCAAGATGGAGGCTATCAGCATGGAGCTCAGAGGTCAACCATGAATTACGCCTACTGTCTCTTTCGGTGTCCTGTGATATTAAAGCTGCTTTGCATAATGTTTTGTGTGTGTGTGACTCAGATGACCCCTTGGTGTGCTCCATCTCCAACCCCGACTTTGTGATCTACTCCTCGGTGGTTTCCTTCTACCTGCCGTTTATCGTCACGCTGCTCGTCTACATCCGCATCTACGTCTTCCTGCGGATGAGGCGGAAGAGGATCACGTTCGGACAGGCCAGCGGGAAAGTTCAGCCAGGATCGACTCCGCCGTCTGTGGTGAGACTTCAGTTTCATTTGTTAGTGTTTTTATGGCATTCAGGCTGCTGACATAATGTTTTATATCATAATGGGACATTTTTAAATGAAGACAACATATTTATGATCTTTATGAACTGATTATTATGGATTTACTAAAAAGATTGACTGCAGACTTGATGGTTCATTAAAATGTATTCATCTCATATAAACCATCTCTTTATAACTAGATACTTATTGGCTTATTAGCAACTGTCAATCTTTTATTATTACAGTTTTTTTTAAATGCTTTGGTACATTTTCCAGATAGAATTTAAACTAATTGTTGAAACTTTATCTTTATCTTAACTTTATCTTATCATCTGTGCACAAAAATGCAATTTATAGTTTTTTTTAGCTGCTTCCTATATTATTATGTAATGTTGATCAAAATGTATTTTGCAAGTTTTTGAATAGTCTTAACACTAAGGCTGGGTATCATTTAAAAAAATTTGATACCACTACTGACACCAACTGAGTAATACATTCGATACTTCTTTTCAACTTAAAAAAAAAGAAAAGAAAAAAAGCAATCGTGATTGAAAGTGCTCAAATATTTATTTAATAACTGTACAACGAAGAATAATCTGGGCTGTGTAATCAACAACCACTGAACAAAGCACTGACAGATGTGACTGAGTCACGTGCTAACTTGCTAATTAAAGCTAGCTAAAATTAGCACACACACCTACAGCATGCCCGATTTACTTTATAATAAATGTTTTAACACACAAAGGATGATTACTGTAACCTAGTAACCATTTACTGCGTACAAAAAGAACCTTTACAGGTATTATTTCACAGGCACAGTTTTCGATACGACTTGGTACCGGGTTGTTTCAGTCGATACCTGAAAGGTGTTGAGAACAGATACCGAGCTCTACTTACCACTCAAAATATCCAGGCATTAGTTAATTGAATAAATCATTACTTGCAGAATGGCTAAACCAGTTATTTGGTTCAACCATGTCAACAAAGATATTTCTACAGACTATAAGACTTTTTTGGCAAATGTGCACTAAATCATTCTTAGGAACATAAAGTGATTCCTAGAAAAAGTTTTGCCCTTGACTACAAAAGTATACCACAACATTTTCTTGAAGCTGTTCTTTTTTCCTTCACCATAAGGAAGTGTTTTGGTGCCTTATCCTAACCATTGGACATTAATACCAATGTGTTCCGGCTTTCGTCATGTTTTTATTAGAAATCATACAAACCTGGTAATGAGAAAATGTTCCTCGACTTGATGAATAACTCCCAGCTCAGATGAAGTGTAAACAGATTAAAAAGCACAGCACAGTGTTACACTTTCTAACAATGGAGGAACAGCCGGGACATGAACAGTCAGGCTGCACAGTAATGGACATTTCCATTGTGATGTGAATGAGGACGTGTGTGGGCTGACAGACAGCAACGTCAGAAAGACTACTAGCTCTATAACTCCCCATACAGTTCTTAATGTTCCCCACGTATGTTTACATTTCTCATTTTGTATTTTTTTTCCCATTGTGTTTTGCAGTGCTGTAAAACAGATTTATCTTTTTATTTGCTGTACCACAACGACGCGGTCCGCCAACAAATTACAGTACAAACAGTAAAGTCGTAAATCTGAATCCTGTTCAATCTCTCCATCAATCTCCCACATACAGTCATGTGCAACTTTGTAATGATCAAATCGATATCAGCCATACAGAAGAACTGCAGCCTGGTGCATTTTCAGTCATTGTCAGCAAAAGCTTGCCCATTGTTTTCTTAAGAAAATACTTACAGAGTGCATTTTTTATCACCACATGGCGGTGACACGATAACTTATCGACTGATTCTGACGGCACCAATGTGTTAAATATTCACTTTTTAGACATAAATTAAGGGTTTTAAAGGGAGTTACCAGCTTGGTGTGGAAGAAATCCATTAAGCGATGTTTTTTGCATGAATAAATTAAGAAATCAAGAACTGTTTTGCGAATGTTAAATATGAGAATAACTGCAACGACTTGAGATATTTTTCACATTTCTGGAAACCAAAAATCTGGGTTTTTTCTACCTTAAACCGATCCAAGAAAACATAACTGAAGGATTTGCATATATATACAGTTACAACTTATACCTGGATTATTATAGAGAAAACTACCATTCTCCACCATTATAAACCACTTTAGATTCATGGTTGTCAAGCTCAGAATAATGATTCTATTTTTTTTTTGCTCCTAATAAGCGGATTGTGTAGATGAAAGGATTTCTCCTGGCCACAGCTTTATATTTCTCATGTAGATACAGTCTCTCTCTCTCTCCCTCATTCACATTCACCCACGCAATGCATAACCACAATGATTTGCAAATTACACTTCAGCCTTTATTGGACTTTTTCTATTGGGCCTCTTGAGCGAAACCTCCTCCAAAGCCTTATTACTGGTTGCATTACACTACAGGAGAACACTTTTGTCCTCGACACTCGGTCAAATTGGCAAAGTAAAACCCATTTTTTTCATTTGCACGGGTTTTCTATAAGGCATTTGCAGCTAAAAGGGTTCAGATGAGATGTCAGAGGAATGTCAGGAATATTACTTTGCTTTAATAGGACAGAAAAGCCAAATAACTCTGTGTGTGAGACTTCTCTGTAAATGTAGAGTGAGTTCAACGGCCTCTCAAATTAACCCAGGTCATGAAGATGAAATGTACGGGAAAAAAATGATTCATGAGGAACTGACAGAGCTGTCAAACTGAAGTTGTTCTTAATTAAAAACAGCTTGTCAAGTTAAAAACAGTCCATTTAACCAGAATGGAAGAGCGTGATCGGCGCTGACCTCAGCTTATTTAGCTCCTTTACAAAAGACTCAGTGAAATATGAAGAATAACTGACTTTTATCCCATGTCTAAAACAAGAGCATAAGAAGACAGCACACATCATTAAACTTTAACTGACTGTATCAACATGCAAAACACTACAATGTAGTTTAAAAAAGATCTAAACTTTCCCAAAACGTCTCTTTATGTTTGTAGATACTTTATGCAAAGCTGCATTCAAATCAAATCTGTTTTTTCCCCCTCTGATAATAAGATAAACTCTTGTGTGAAATGAGCTTGACTTAAATGACAGAATAACTGGTTTTGACTTGATGTTTCGTGACTGAAAACAACCAAAATGTCAACATCACTGATTAAAACTATACATTTAAATGGTTACAATTTTCTTTGACTTAGATCAGATTGAGGTTCAGGTTTATCAGGTTTAAATAAACAAAAATGTGGCAAAAAGAAAGACAGGATGAAGTTCACTACACAATCACTGTTTTAAACACAATGTTACGGTTAAGGCACAAGTACTTTGCTAAGGTAAGAAAGACGAGAATAAATACAAATTCCAGACAACTGTGGGTCATGAACATTGGCCGCATTTTTTGGCAGATTTGGTTTGTTTCTTTTTTGTCTTTTAACATCACTGTCATCATCATTGTGTGGGATACCTGTTAATCCCACTGCATTAATCATACAAATCCTGAAATATGATTAAAAAAAAACCAACCAAGTTGCAAAGGATTTTCTAATCATTGTATTCAGTTTTTCAGTGTCCCCACTTTTTTGTAATCAGGGTCCTATAAAGAGCGTCAAAGTGCGCACAAGAAGCAGGTTTTGGTGGATGAATGGTAGCGCACATTATTTTAATCCGTGAGACGTGTGGTTGTGAGAAAGCTTTTTTTAGACTTACTTGAACTGTTCTAAGTACTTGGTTATGTTGAGGAAAAGAGAGTTACTTATGACGTAACACTCACTACCACCAAAGCGACCCTCCGAGCATCCATTCTAGCACAAAACAAATAAGGATCTCTTTGTTAAAGTGTTTCATCTTTATTTTGAGAACTAAGTGTTTAAATTGTATTTTGGTCCGTTAAAAGCTTTCTCTCTCCTTATTTTTCCACTATCACAAATTTAATGACAAGGTCGACCCTGTTCTTCAAATGTTGGACATCTCATTACGGAGAAAATCTAACTTTCATTCTCAACCAGCTGTCAGTTCTTTGATCACATCCATCACTCTCGTGTTTGCCCCAGATACATCTATCATACAAATAATGGCTTTATCTTTTAACCGCAGGCAAGGAGACACCAGGTCATGCTCATCTGTATCCACCCTATTTTTAAAATATTGTTTATAAAAAGACTCAATCCAGCAGCAAGGCCCTCATCGGCATATCCAGGAGCTTTTTTTTCCCCCTCAATTTTCCCCCTTCGTTGCACAGTAATTCACAGCAAAGTTCTTTATTTTAACAGCAGGTTACAGATGATTGGTTGCGTTTGAGCTCCAGATTTGGGTCTCACCAATTGTAGGATCCAAGGCCTGGAGGAGATCAGGCTGAGAGCGTTATAATGAAACATGTTTTGAAATAACATAATAGCACTCTGACTCAGTCAACTGAAGGATATTGATATGAGGAGGCGGTCTTGTTTGAAAAAGGCGACTTTATTTCTGTGGTGAGCTTTAATTGAGTCGCACAGCGTTTGGCTCAGAAAGTGACAGAAGATATGAGACACTCAGCAGGATTTATTGGAGGTTTAACAAAAACATCCTCTGAGATGCATAGAGATGAATCAATGGTTTTCTGAGTGAATGGCAAAAAACTTTCTGTACCTGTAGATTGATGATGAAGTGGGTAATATAAGGGGCATTTCTCTGGTTAATATTTCCCATCTCTCCCATCCCTTAGGAGACCTGTCTACAAGAGGAGACTCCCAAGGCGAAGCAAGACCTGTCACCTATAAGGATTAAAGTGGTATGTGCTATTTTAAACCACACATCCAACACATCCGTGGGATTCTTGAATTGATTTTTTTCAGTGCTCTAGTTTTGCTGAATGCAGCGCAGCCCAATGCCTGACTAACTCTCCTATTGACTGGGTTGGCGTATTGTGACAAGGTGGCACACAAGGTGGTTCTGTTTTTAGCTCTTTCATGCGAGTCTGTCGGTGTGTTTGTTCTTGCACACTTGAGTTTTTCGTTCCGCTGTGTGGTCGCAGCCCAGGGGTCTGAGAAGAAGCTGAAAATTGCGATTCTGAAGCGTGACTTGTTGCCTTTCGTCACCTGGTCACTTGTCGAATGAGCGAAGTCTGCGGGTGACGCACTGCAGCACCTGCATAATCCACACAGTGCTCAAAGGCGGAGGAAACAACAATCTGTTACTTTCCTTTGAGGAGAAAGTGTGAAGAGATGAGTGTGTGAGAGAGAGGAGACTGAAAATATATTTTTCTGGCTGCACTGAAAATACACATTGCACAATTAGCACAACTTGTTAATTGTCGCTTTAAGGAAGAAAAGGCTCATTGAAACTGTAGTTGCTGAATTTGCAGAGTTCTGGGAAGTATCTGCTGGTGCAAGGCTGTAAAAATGAAATATTATCTTTACAGGTAATTCACAGATAATGCTGATGTATGTTTAATTCTAACTGCACATCTGTGATTTAAAAACTGGGAGTGGAGGTGCAGGAAGAGCTCTTCCACTTCTTTCACTTCAGAGAGCACTTCAGAGATGTATTGGCCATAACATCCAATTTTCAGATTCCTACACTCCACTTTGTTTGGCTCACTGCAGCACTCAGCTTCTGATGCTTTCCACTTAAGGTCAAGGCAGGACATTTCAATAAATAGCAAAGAAACCCCCAAAAAACAGAGAAGGCAGAGGTCATTGAGAGGAAGCGCTCTTCGACATGAATTTCCTGATTACAGCACATTATAATACAATAAAAACATTTACAGCGAACATCAGCAAATTATACAACATTCGACCAAGGACATCAACGTCAATCCAAAGAAAACACTTAGCACTTAGCTTGTCTAATTTTGCAGTTGGTGGTTACAGAAATCAGAAGAAACTATTAAGATCTGTGTTTCTTTACACCTGACAAGTTTAAGACAAATATTTAGTCCTTTTAGCTCCGTTTTGGTCTCCAAAAGAATAATAAGTAGCCATTTCCTTTGTCTGCCATTTGCTGCTTGGAGGGTAGCTATTAGTACTGTTGGGTTATGAAAGCTTTTTATGCTGAAAGGTTCTGCTGGTGAGAGAGGTGGACCAAAAGGTAAAAGTTGCAGCCCAGAAAACCAAAATAATGAGCTATGAGACGCGAAAAACACTTCATAGAGTCGAGGGGAACTGCAGTATTGTTTGAGGATACTGAAGCGGGTTTGATCCTATAATAGATACCTTTCAAATGTCATTTCATCCATTGTTTTTATAAGAATGTACATGTGTGCAGCAAATTAATGAGTCTGAAAGTGTAGCTTATTACGAGACATATTGGCAGTTGTTGTTAGGCAGCAACCCTCTAGTGGTCGTATCATTGATGATTGGAGGAAAGAAAAAAGTAAGGTAACATTGTAAAAAGACTGAGAAAGTCTGTTCAAGGAGGGCAGGAGGTGGGGGTTGATGAGTCAACAAACTGAGGACTTTTTTTGTCCAATAGTCAGCGCTTTTATTTAAGCTAAATTCTAAATAAACTTCTGTATGCAGATGATGTGCTACATGAGCTACGTAACCGTGTCCAGTAGTCACATACGGAAGAATTGTTATAGTTTTATCTTAACCCAAACCATGATCTTTTTCCAAACCATAACCAACTCATTTTGGTTCCTAAACCTAATCAAATAGTTTCTCAATGCTAACAGTGTGTTTAAAACAGCAAACATTAGATATCATACAAAACCTTAAATGAGGATATGTCTTAATGGTATTTTATGTCTCGACAGCAGAGCGTGGAGCCTTCAGTTTCCTCGAAGCCCAACCTGTTGTCCGGGTGCCTGTGGCGGAAACGCCCAAAGACGGGCCCCGTGGAGAACTCTATGCTGCCCCCGGTGGACACGCACAACTGCTGCAGCATCAGCCATGCCTCCTGCGGCCGCACCGAGCTGGATCTGGAGCAGGTGCGAGGGGAGGAGGAGGAGGAGGAGGAGGAGGCGCCGGAGAGCAACCACAACGAGCGGCCTCCTGTGAGGATGAGCTGCGAGGTGAAGGACCTCTCCAACGGAAGAACACACACATCACTGCGGGCCGTGGCTCTGTCTCATATGAGCAATCCACGGTTCAGGAGCATGCACGCACGGGAGAAAAAGGCGACTCAGATGCTGGCCATTGTGCTTGGTGAGTAGAGATTGTCATAAGTAGCTGAGGGAAGGAAAATGTAAATGTCATGGTAGCACTTATTGCAGGCAATTGTACAGAGTTGCTTATTCCGCTTCAACAGCTTTTCACATTTATCTGATGCACTCTTGCATATGCTCACCTGAACTGCTCCCTCCCTCCCTCCCTCTCTCTGCACATTTCTTACTCTGTGTGCATTTGCTGCATATTCTGCAGAGCCACAATAAATCAAGCTGAAATGTCAGAAAAGTCTGGCTCCGTCGGGTTCACAGTGTGTGTCCAGGCTCGAGCTGCAGCTCCTGACAGAGCTTCCACACGCTCCAATTATCAGCCAGGTTGCTCTAAGCCTGGTCAGCCTCGCTCTGGCACAGCATGAGTCTCACCGACAAAAATGTAATCAGAGGTGTTTCGCCACATTACACCAGTCAGTGAAAATTGTGGTGCGCACACAGAAAAAGATCTCAGTCCCATCCACTTATCACCTGCTTTTCAGCCCACTGACCACATCTTTGCTGTGATGTCAAGACTCCAATTACACTGCTTGAATTTAATGAGTGTTTTTCTGCCACATTCACTGTTGTTTTACATAATAAACCGCGTTATGTCAGCTACTAATGCGTATGTTAAGTGACTTCAAAGACTTGGCCATGAATATCAAAAGTGCCTGTCAAGCTTTTCATTAACACACAGGAAGGTTTCAATGAGTAGCATGTTCATCTCATTCAGAGCTATTTTTAGAGCAATGGGTCTTTGATTTTATACACAAGTAAACATATGTTTCAGTGACTAACGGTTTGATTCTCAGAGAACTTCTGTTCACAGTGCTACGTGCATTTTACACAAGGCCAAATAAATAGACTGTCACTACGTTTTAATGAGGTTTTTCATTCCAACTGGTATTCATTATTGAACTGTTGTTGTTTTTATGTACCTATTTCTTAGGTGTATGTTTTTCTGATGTTTTCTGTCACTTTACACAATAAAGCTTGAATAAAGCTTGAATCATGAGCTGGCAAGATTTCAAGATTTTAGACTAAAATAACCCCTGGTAGAATACTTGTAACAATAAAAACAACAATGATAATATTAATCATCAAAAACTTTATTTTTGTAGCACCTTTCATACAAGAAGTACAGCTCAAAGTGCTTTACAATAAATAATTTATATACTCAGTGCCTCACATGAAAGGAGACGGAATAAACAAACATAAACAGAGAGAGAAAGCCATAATGAATGGAAAATAGATGGAAAATAAAGCCTACTTCATAATAAAAAAAAGAAGAAAAAGATGAAAGTAGAATAAATAAACAGAGAGAAAGCTATGATTAATAAGCCTGGCTCCGCCCGCCTATGTACTTCCGCTCAATTTGATATCGGTTCTGTACAAATGAAATGAAGAACGAAGGTCTAGTTATGACTAGGCTAATGATCAATGGAAAGTAGATGGAAAATAAAGCCCACGTCAAAATAAAAAAGAAGAAAATTAAAAAAGAATACACAGAATGCAGAAAAATCAAGTAAAATACAAAGTTTTAAAGGAGGAGCAGCAGTGAATAAGTGCAAGTCAAAGCTGCAGTTTGAAGGTTTTTACCTAATAATAATAATAATAATAATAATAATAATGCCATTACTTTTTAATGTTCCCATTGGATTTGTTTAATAGTCACAGTGTTTTTAAAGCTTAAACATTCAAGTTAAAGTAGTTTGCCGATGACTACATTACTTATTGTACAATAATAGTAAGCTTCGGGTTGCACTGTATGTAGTGAGCTAGCTAAATTTCTCTTTAAAGCTACTTTTGGAAGTGTCCCTTGGTTGTTGGTATTAATGTCACAGCAGACAGACTCTGTTTCTTACGACTTTGCTCTTGTGTTTTTGTTTTCGTCCTCTCTGCGTACCTCTCTGCTCTCCGGCTGCTCCAGGGGTGTTTCTCATCTGCTGGCTGCCTTTCTTTGTGACTCACATTCTGAACACCCACTGCAGGACATGCTACGTGCCTCCTGGGCTTTACAGTGCATTCACCTGGCTGGGTTATGTCAACAGTGCCCTTAACCCTATTATCTACACCACCTTCAACATCGAGTTCAGACGGGCCTTCATCAAGATCCTCAGCTGCTGAGGAAGACAGCGCGCCAGGAAATTAAAATGGAAATGAGGCTCTTCAACTCAAGCGTGGTGCATTTGGAAAAGAGTGACCACAGATGTATGCTGGTCACGGTCCAGATAAGCAAACCGGTGCAGGAGTTACACACATGCAATAAATACAAACATAAGAGGATTTTAAATGCAAAACAACTCCTCCTCAACATGGCTGGGACTCCATTTGAACAGTATTACTCCTCAATAAGACTTATTTCCCTTATTGATAGCACAAGGTGTTGGACTTTCTTGTGGATATGTCTTGTACAGTACGTGTGCTGCCCTTTGGCACCGGACCTTCCAATCGATGTGAGTTTGGACGCTCTTTGGACACAAGATGAATGGCTATAATTGATCGTAGAGCTGCGGGCCTCTTCGTCCTGCTGTGTGGATTAACTGATGTTACACACCTCCCCCACTCCCCCACTCACCGCCAGGTACTCTCCAGTGCATGCACACAACAGATTTCAAGGACGTTCACTGTAATTGTGCCGGAAGGATTGTATTGACTTCATTTTGAAGATTGTCATGCATATTGATGTGGAGGCATTGTGCTTCAGTGTGGATTCATTAGAATAAAAAAAAATGTGAGATTTTGATGTAAAGCACAGTGAAAGCATTTTCAGTGTTTTTTTCGGCGATCTCCCCATGCAGAGCTGCCTGCTGGAGCAGGAGCTTTGTGATCTTAACAAATCAAACAGGACTGTAAACCGTGTGGTGGGCAGGTCCGTTGTGGACAGCAGTATGGTGTAAATAAAAGAAATGATGAAATGTTCTAGAGGTTATTTATGTACATGGAGTGTTGGTGTATGTGTCTGAGTGCTGCTGCTGCTGATGGGAGACACCATCAGATACAGCAGAATAAATGTGCTTTCTTTGAGGAACACAAGAGGAACCAAGCTGAGCGGACAGGATATTGTGAGATTTAAAGGCAGAAAATAGAGCAAGGATGAAAAACACCATGTGAGATAGGGGATGATGGGAGTGGGAAGGAGTAAAGCCCCAAAAGAAGGCAGGAAAAAACAAGAATAATAGACAGGCAGGAGAGGAAAAAAAGGTCTGAACCACGGAGAGCTGCAGGAGATGGAAAGTGGCGGTCAGCCTGTTATATCCTGCGTCTTAAGCTCTTATATCTGAGAGGCATAAACACCTGCTCCCCTGACACTTTGTGCCATTGCGTCGACTCGGCCTCGTTCCACTGGGACTGTTCATGATGATGATGTACCAGGTGTATGTATGTGTGTGTGAGAGAGAGTTTGAGGCTCTATTTAAGCGTGTAAGCTGTGATGTGACAGGAAACTGCACAGATAATCCATAGTGTTAATTTAGGTTTTAACTCTTGTCAAAAAATCTTTATGCAACTGAAATCAATATTTAATTCAACATAGAGACTAAATGGTGTAATGAGGACATAAACAACCTGAGCTGCTCTACAGGTGAAAAGGGTAAAAATTTAAAGTAATATATAGTGATGCGACACTTTGCAAGTTGATTGCTCACATTAAGACAGTGTGTTTTTTTGTATTAAGTTTCCTGAACTTCTATGTTTAAACAGGCAAATGAGGCATTATCTTATTAAAAATGTGCTCATAAAAGAGATTTGAGCATTGGATAAAAGGAGGTTTAAAATTGTCTTGTTTCATTTTGTTGACATATTACAACCAAATGTTTTTACAGAGGAAATTATTTTTTTTTTTTAAATCACTACATAAATCAGAAAATAGTGTCAACAACAGCTAAAAAAAATATGTTTTTGCCGTGTTTTTTCGAATGAATCGGGGTATAAATGATATATGAACAAACAAAAACCTTCAGAATATAGAAAGGATGAAACTGGAAAGTTTGGTGAATGTTAGTGCAATGAAGTGGAGATTTCTGACTCGGAGTATAAGAGAAAAAACATATTTTGCTAGACACTGCAGGTAAATACAATTAGGTATTTTAACCAACACTGTAGGCATTATCATGACGTTTCCGCAAACAGTATTTTTTATTTCAAATTTTATTAACATTTTGCATATTGAGTCAAATAAACATGTAAATGTGCATTTTGGATGTTTCCTTTCCACTAAAAAAGCAAAATAGCTTTAAAAAAACTTAACAATGCATGAAAAACACAATGTTTTTCCCTGAAGCGTCTCTCCTTAATTGAATTTGAATGTGATTCAAATTAATTTAAGATGCATTTCAGGCTGCACATACTGCACAGCTGTGCACCTGTGCTTCTACATTACACCCAGTCATTGAAATCCACTCGCTGTAAATGAACTGCATATAAGACTAAAACCCTAAAGGCAGGGAGCCGCTCTGTAGACCCCCAGAGGCTGCAGTGTTCATAACATCCAATAATCTGAAGCATACTGAAGGAGGATCAAACATCCTGATGGTACCGCTGTGCATCTCAATCAGGTGTAAGTTATATTTGTCCTCAGAGGCTGCGAGAGGAAAAGGTTACAGGGTCGTTGAAAACAGAGAGAGTGTATATCCCTTTGGGTTTTTTATGCTCATCCAATTTCATGCCATTCAGCTTTTTACACTGACAGATGTCTTGTGTGTAAAGTTGACAGTTCATAGGGAAGGTGATGCAAAGCACAGAGAGTTTATGTCTAAAATAGTGTAGAAGGAGTTTAATCTGACAGGGGAGTGATAATATAAGAAATAAGAAAAAAATGTCAAGGACTTTTAAGGCAGATTGTTCCACTACAAACAAGGAAATGATGTTTGATGATGTAAAATGCATTGTATGGGTATATTTCAGTATAATTTGCTTATTATATATGTTGTTATTGGTATTAACTAGCAGGTAAGCTGAATATGCATCAATGTGAAATTTGTTGGGCGAGCTCACAATTCAACATATGCAGTTAGGTTTCAGATACAGAAAGAATAAGGATGAATGTCTGTGTTTAATAGAGCTTTCACCCAAAAGACATCCATACTTCTAATAAATTACGTGCTTTTTTTCCTGACTGGAAACTATTGGAAATCATTATGAAATGACCGATCTGTAGCACAAAGTGGCTTGAATGAGATGACCTTTATCACAATGCATGTCAGTTACACATTGCAGGGACCAAGTCCTCACCATCACAAGGGTTGCTTCAGTCGTGGGTGCCGACAGCGTTCAAAGTCCTTATTGTTGCACCCCTGCTGGTGTGTTGTGACGCCCACACACACACAGAGGCTGAGATCAGATGATCTGGAACTGAAGCTCCACGCATCTAATGTAAAGAATTTTTCTTTGTTGTCTACTTTTGATATCATGCGAAGCCGTGTCGAATAGATTTTTTGATGGATCGGTTTTTCATCTTTCTCTATGTCTCATTTAAGATAGAAAATCAGAAACCTGTTTCATTTGGTATCTTAATGTCCATTGATTTTAAATGTCATGAAAAAATCATGGTAAAGGCTACCATAAACGGTTTCATTATATAATTTAAAAAAAAAATGTTATGCTTTGAAAAATCATCAAAAGGTCACAGTATGATTAAACATTTGCGATAAAATAGTATGCAATTAAATTTATTTTTAATTGCAAAAAAAAAAATATAGAATTACAAAAAAATCTGAAAAGGGTCATTATAGTATAGTATAGTATGCCATAGTTTACTTTTGATAATGAATTCATGAATAATAAAAACATTTTAAAATGTCGTGGTACAGTATGCCATAAAGAATCACTTTTAAAAAATGGTATGCCATGAAAAATAAACAAAAAATAATATAGTGTGCCAGGAAAATTAAACAAATTTCATTGTATAGTTTCCCTTAAAGATCTTAATAAAATGTTGTAACAATATCAGTATAGTATGCCATAAAAAAAATCATAGTCTTGTATGTCATATTACATATTTTTTGTAATGTGATATGCCATAAAAAACATTAAAATGTCATAGATCATTTCATAGTATGCCATGAAAATGTCATAAAATATATAAAGAAATAAAAAAACGAACATATAAATGATATAGTAAAGTATGCCATAAATACTGTCATGTTGATGCTCCCCGTCAGACAGTCTGAGCCCACCTCTGTACTACAGTGTAACATGAAAAAAACATGTCATAGTCTTGAGATTGTCATTTCAATAATAATAATTAGCATCCCAAGTGATGTGAAGTGGTGTAAGGAGGCCATGAAACCATTAATGTGGCCCATAGTTCTTAAAATATCCTTCCTGGGAACAAAGTGATGGATGGACAGCCAGCAAAGACAGAAAAAAACATCTATAACTCTGAATGTTTCTATCAAATCTATGCAAACTGATTTTTAAATGGGTTAACCTTCCACTTGATGTATATACTGTCCTTATTCTCAGTGTGTGTGCATGGAAGGACACACAGATGCTCAGGCTGTGGAGGTTTTATTATTTGCTGCGATGCATGAATGAGTCTGATGTGTCTGCAAAGGCACAAACAGGTGCTTACCTTTCATTGTGTCTGTGAGCTTTTATGAGGTGTGCATGATGGGACCTGTGTAAACAGGTGTAATTGAGCGGGGAGGTTCAAAAATAAAGGAGCTCATCCATGAGTGAAAGTCAGAGGGAGGGTTCAGCTGCCCCGCTGGCCTCAGAAGGAACAGGGGCCTGTGTGAGTGATGGCAGCTCAATGATTAATTACTCAGATGGCGTCAGACCCCCGTGTGTTTTTACACTTTCTGAGATCCTGGCTGCTTTTCACTTATGTGACTGAGGAGGCAAGAAAAATAGTCTGATGACTGGAAGTGCTGCCAGTTCAAGCAAGTCTCTTCTTACTTCTCTCCTTTGTCTCCGTGGATATGAGAGGCTGTGAGTATATCTGTGGGTGGACAACAGATGTGAAAGGCATTTGCAGTGTTTAGCAGCTGCTAATGATGATGGATCAAGATGCTGATTACAGACAGCGGTGGCTACACGCCTTGACTGACACTCAGTCTGTCCCTCTCTTCTTCCCCCACTGCCATCACCCCCGCCACCGTTCTTCCTCCCACCAGTGGGAAAGCAAAATAGCACGATAGTCATCCTCCAATTTCTCCATGACGTTTAAACACATGCTGCCGACTGTCATGTGTGAGGCAGGAACCGCTCCAACAAAGGAGGGAAATGAGGTCCAATTAGCAATTAGACTGCACAAAATGTAAGAAAGAAAATAAAGGTAAAACCATATAAGTAGAGCTGTCTCTTTTTCCTTTTATCCATGTCACATGTGTTATGTTTCTGTTTACCATTGTAATCACACACACACACATATATAAATGTATATATATACATATATATATATGAGTGTCAAAAGGAAGCCATATCATGCTTTATCTAGAAAACAATGCAAAATGCCTAAAAATACTTACATTGATCGTAGTCATAGTGTAGTATGTCAATATATATATATATTATTTTAAAGTTTGACCACTTTTGACAAAACACGTCATAATAT
>CAFUXE010000076.1:702283-734274 GCA_903364295.1 Serranus cabrilla
TTTTAAAGTTTGCCAACTTTTGACAAAACACGTCATAATATGGTGTTTTTCTGTTCTTTTTCAAAAAGTTTCACCCTGACGCGCATCAACAGACTCTAATACAGCTATCCTGCGAATTTGGTGCATTTTAAAAATTTAACGTTTTGGGCAAAAAACGACATGCTATAGTATGACTTTTTGAAAATTTGGCCATTTCGCAACATGGTGTTTTTCTGTCATTTCTGGATATATTATGCTCTAATATGTATCAACACATTGAAATTGGGACATTTTAAGCATTTTTAGGCGTTTTAAGGAATTTTAAAGTTTGACCACTTTTGACAAAACACGTCATAATAAGGTGTTTTTCTGTCCTTTTTCAAAAAGTTTCACCCTGACACGCATCAACAGACTCTAATACAGCTATCCTGCGCATTTGGTGCATTTTAAAAATTTGACGTTTTCGGAAAAAAACGACATGCTATAGTATGACTTTTTGAAAAGTTGGCCATTTCGCAACATGGTGTTTTTCTGTCATTTCTGGATATATTATGCTCTAATATGTATCAACACACTGAAATTGGGACATTTTAAGCATTTTTAGGCGTTTTACGGAATTTTAAAGTTTGACCACTTTTGACAAAACACGTCATAATTCGGTGTTTTACTGTCATTTTTTTAAAACTTTCACCCTGACACGCATCATCAGACTCTAATAAAGCTATCCTGCGAATTTGGTGCATTTTGAAAACATTTTATGTTTTGGCCCAAAAAAAACGACATGCTATAGTATTACTTTTTGAAAATTGGGCCATTTTGCAACATGGTGTTTTTCTGTCATTTCTGTATAGATCATGCTCTAATATGTATCAACACACTGAAATTGGGACATTTTAAGCATTTTTAGGCGTTTTACGGAATTTTAAAGTTTGACCACTTTTGACAAAACACGTCATAATATGGTGTTTTTCTGTCCTTTTTTAAAAAGTTTCACCCTGACACGCATCAACAGACTCTAATAAAGCTATCCTGCGAATTTGGTGCATTTTGAAAACATTTTATGTTTTGGCCCAAAAAAAACGACATGGCCAATTTGGCCATTTCGCAACATGGTGTTTTTCCTGCGAATTTGGTGCATCTTTAATAAAGTTGAAATCATCGGGAAAAAAATCGACATGCTATAGTATGTCTTTTTTTAAATTCTCCTGATGTCATGCTCTTCTGTCATTTCTGTCCATATTATGCTCTAATATGAATCAACAGACTATAATTGGGCCATTTTATGCATTTTTAGGCTTTTTTTTGTTTTTGTTTTTTACAAAAATTGACATACTATAGTTTGACCCTTTTTTATAGGTTTTGACATCCCATAAAATGGCGTTTTCCTGTCATTTCTGGACAAACTACACTACTACATGTATTATCATCATAGAAAAAGATTAATTGGTTTAAACATTCTTACTTGTAATGACCATGTTTCTCCACCAGATGGCAGAAAGCCATAAGTAATGTCGACTGAATTTAAAGCTACTGCCACTGCAGGTGTTTGTGTCAGTGATGAAATTTTTAAAACTTGATACTGTGATGTTATGTGAACATAAATAAACATCTTTAACAAAGTTTTCTCAAATTTGCTTTTTAAATCTGACAAGGATAGATGGACCGGGCATTGTACAGATTACCGTAAACTGTAAGTTATTGTTGAAATATGTGACAGTCTTTGAATGCCCCTGTCAAGTTACCATGATGCTTAACATGATAATTAAAGTGATGATTCTTCAAAATTCCTTAATTCTATGTGTCTTATTTATTTTGGATTTGACCAAAAATAAACTGTTTGCATGAACCACATCCTTTAAAAATCATAAAAATCATAAAATTCTGCACTCCTTAGTGCAACAGTGGAGCCATTATTGACGCGGCGGAGGTCAACTGTCGTGACAAAAATTTCATGAAACTAAAACTGAACTGCAGAGAGTAGAGGACAAGAGAGGTTAACTAATCAAATAACTACATTACACTCTACAATAAAGCAAACCATAATGGACTAGCTCAAAAAGCTTGCTGTGTATATAAAAGTCCACTTACTACCACGTGACCTCCAGGTTGAGTTTGATGGTCCCCAGGTCGTTGACGTCCACAGCGACCACCTGAGGCATGGCAGTGAACAGCTCCTTGGTCTCACAGATCACGCTGCCCACCAGCATGTGAGTGGCCAAGCCCTTCAGCTCCGTCACCTGATGGAGGCCAGAGACAACATTTATTTACATGTCAGGTCAAGATAACAACATCACAGCAAGACACAAGTCAGATGATTGTCATTGTTTGTTTTTTCAAGATGTAAATATTATTATATGGTGCAATGAGACTTGCACATCAGCCGATCTGGATTTCCACAGTACCTTGATGTTGATGAGGTCAGTGATGAGAGGCATGAAGACCATCTCGTCTCCGTCCCAACTCTGTCTGGAGTTCACTTCAATCCTTCCCTTCAACTTCCACCGCTGGCGACCGTACCGCATGAAGATCTAAAGGAAGAAAGGGACGGGAGGACGGTGTAAATAAAGACAAAACAGCCTGGAGCCAGAGAAAGGACAGCTCTTTGATAACCTCACAGTATATATTTTATAGCAACATTCATCAGTAAGACAGGATCGGTCTTATTCTATCATTGCTTTCTGCTGGAAAATAAAGTAGAACATAAAGTTTTCAAAACATTTTCCGGTCCTAACTCTTAACTCAATGGTTTTGCAATATTTCACACACAGATTTAAATATAAAAATAAAGTTGTTTTTAACAGCCCTCTGTTACATAAAAAAAACAAGAACTTGCCTCATACTGGTCTCCAGGACAGAGCCGAGCAAAGCCTGCCAAACCTGTCAGGGGGAGGAAATTGAGTTTTTTTTAAACATTTGAACAGGATATAAGGGTAAAAAGCCGAGGCACGTAACCTGTTCTGTGTTAGGTGACTTTAGCTTTTAGTAGCAGTGTGATCTACAGTGTTTTTACACAGGACACACAGCTTTTATGGACATATACATCAAAGCCGTGACCCTTTCTATTACAGGATAATGCTTTCCCCGCTCGGTCGGTGATGATAGGTTGTATAGTGGCTGCAGTATTATCAGTTGTCAGCTCATCACCAAAAAGGTTCTTGTAAAATTAGTGGATTGATGCCTCTTATTTCCAGAAATCCATTTCAGGATGTGAGTGGGTTTACTTGTCATTTTTCTCACCTTTCATTTTGATATGAAACTCCCCGAGCAGGTTCTCCAGTTCACTCTCGAACGTGCTCATGTTCTAGAGAAGAGAGAGATAACACTGATCACATAAACAGCCCTTTGTTACGCAACACAAGAACAACAATAGTAATCAAGTTATCTCTAGAGACTTTGACAAAGACCATCAACACTGAACTGCAGAGGAGGCAGGACGGAAGGTGTAAGCCTTCAGGACAGGTGATGACAGGTGTGTGTGTGTTATTGGGATTTAAAGGTCATTCTGTCAGTATGTGACACTGTAAGCAGTAATCTGTACATAATGTGGGTGTTGTCAGCTGTGAGCCAATAGTTAAATTGGCAATAGAAAAACAAGTCATACTACACTATGTAGAAAAAAGTAAAAAAAACGGTCATAGGTTAGTTTGTCCAAAACTTCTTAAAAACGCTTTAAAACTGTAGCTGATCACGATGATAGAACAGTTTTTAACCTGAGAGCAGCACTTGACCGTTACTTATAAGATAATAACACAGATTTCGGTAGTTTCACTCCTTCACAATAAAAGCCCTCAACATACACGGTGCTTTCCAGAGAGCATTTTTCACAGCAACGATATATATGATCATTTAGGCTGACTGGGTCAATCTACTTGTTCATATGAAATCAATGAACAGGAAATATGTTATCACTGTCTCTGGGAATTACAAGTTGTCGGTTTCCACTTTTCTAATTAACATTAGTTTTTGCCAGTGCCAGTACCTCAGTGTACTCCTTGTAGCGGCGGTTGACCTCGGCGATGCTCTCCTTGGTGCCTTTAGTGGAGGGCGAGGCGGAGAAGGCCTGCTTCATCCGGCTGGCTCCGTCCCTCAGACGGCTCTGGATGCAGAAGGCCTCGTACAGCTCGTCCACCTGGAAGCAAACACACAGAGTCCCTGCATCTTTAATAAATGTTCCACAGGGACGAGCAACTCGTGCACATGCAAACTTCCACGTTCATTAGTGCACACACACACACACACACACACACGAAAGAGAAACTTCTGCACTAATGAAACGAAGCAAGTCTTTGAAGTTTGGCACCCTCCATACGTTATACATCAAAACATCCCTGGGCAGGAGGCGAACTCCCCAAAAAACTTCCAACTGCCATCTAAATTATTCTGGATGTGTTCACATCTCACTGGGATTCATTCAAGGATGCCCGACGCAGCTTCAGGCTTGAGCAGTAGTCAGTAATTCTCATCAACGGACAGCGAAAAAGACACATTACTGAGAATGAAACTCTGATGAAATGTGTCTAAATGACACATTAAAATGTGACTGAGATGGGTTTTTTGCAATGTTCATATTCTGGAAAAGATAAAAGAGGAAGTGGCTGCAAAAGTAGAGACGATGAAAGGGTTGACAGGAAAGTAAATGAAAGCACGGGACAGTGATAGATGAAAGAAAGACGAGAAAAGACACAGTGAGGAGAAAAGAGTCCTGAGCGGAGCGGATGCAGCTGGTATGTACCAGTGTTACTGTTTTCTCCAGCACCAGACACCAACGCCGTCCCAGTCTGCGACCCCGGTGGGACACTCCCAAAGCGGGGGAACAACAGACGGCGTTTAGAGCTCATTTGGAGACGTCTGCCCGACTTCGGTTTGCAGCACCAGCCTGATCTAACCAAACCCACAGGGACTCTGTCAACATCCTGCTGCCTCACTGTGAAATACTGGAGCTTCAACTGCAACCAAATGATCCGGATGAGATCATGATGTAACCACAGCTGATACACGGCGACGGAGCCAGAGACGATGGGGCTTGTGTGGTCTTACTTTCCTGGTTTTTACAGGGCACTTTAATAATTCTGCCTATTTTATCTAAAGTCAGACCAGTTTGTTTTATTTTTCTTAATTATGTAAAAAAAAAATTCTATATCCTGTATGATGTCTTGTCTTCTCATCTATTTATTTTAGCATATTTTTGGATTTTCCTTATAAAACGTGTCCAGGTGTTAAGGTCATTTAAAACTACCAAAAATAAGAGTCAGTTACACCTATTATTATTTTTCTATTTTGCAATACAAATACATGAACACATTGAAATTACATGTTGACTTATTTGAAACTGACATGTCATGTTTTCCTTAATTAGCATTAGCTACTAATGTTAATAAAATCAGGCACACTTCCTGAATGTGACAGCCCATGTCTATAATACATTATAAACACACTTATAATGCATAATGATCTGTCTGTATCACTGTTACTTTATAGTTATAAGCACTCATTAATATTGGAATGACTCTTAATCATCACACATCACATTTTATTATAACCAATAAGGTCAAGAATCATAAAACCTCATGATACTAGTGTGATGCATTATTTCTCCTCTGGGGACCAAAATGTCACAACAATCAATTTATTAGCTGCCGCTAACATGAGCTAATAAAGCATAAATGAATACCAAACTGCACTGAGTTCAGATTATAAGCTCCGAAAAATCAAAGTACAAGTCCATCAGTTCCGCTTAAATGACGGCAAAAGTGCATTTTTGCTGAGTCACACAAAGTAATTTCTCCCAGAAACCACAATTCACCAGCAGTCCCCATCTTCAGCATCCTGTCTGATCAGAGTGGCAGTCGGGCTAAACAAAACACCTCTGGTGAGCCTCATCAAAGGGAAATATTGCAGCCTGCCTGACGAGAGCGCTGAAATATTGATGCCTCGCGCTCTTTATGGCTCTCATTAGGGAGAAGCGGGAGAAAATGGGCCATTCTGGCTCCTGCCGTCCTCACAGCCTCTCTGAGTGTTTGTTTGTGTGTCTTTGAGCATGTTTTCGTGAGCAGACTCTGTGCATGTGGACATGTTTACATGTGTATCAGGAGCATGTTGTTGTTCGGCCGGGCAGAGAGTTTGTGTTAAAACATGTTCTAGATGATGTTATAATAACTTATCTGGGCAGAGATACATACAGGAAGCACCCACCCCAATCCCACCAACTGCACCTCAAACCCTCCACCCTCCCTCTGCACCCCCCAACCCCCGACTGGGACCCAGCCCCGTCTGTCTGTCTGTGGTATGTGGTGTATGCGGCAGGACTGCAGCAGCTGAGCTGAGCCAGCTATAAAATACCCTCCAACCACGACTGTTATTCTCAGCCCTGAGATTCAAAATGTGGAGCTGATTCAGAGCCAACAATTAACAGCTTTAAAACACGTCTGTTTACACCAAACAAGGGAAAACACGAGCCGCGGACTTCAGGCTGAAGTTAAAAGAAACACATTTTCATCAAAGTGAACTTCTGCACTGATTAAGTCAAGAAATACTTCATTATTGTTCTCACACAAACGGGCGGATAATGAGTCGGTCATTTGGAGAAAATTATGTGTAACAACATCAGGCCTTCACAAACTGGGGCTGATGAATAGGCATCATTCTTCTCTGGCAATCAGTAATCATATCATTATCAGCTAATTAAGCTCATTTTTGTCCCCAATTACAATAGCCCCTCGCTGCCTTCAAGGAAATGTCCTTGTGAAGGTCGGCCAACTCCAGTCCAGAGGGCCGCCATCAGCATATTGCTGCGCCTCGGGCACCCCAGACAAAAAAAATGACAAAGGAAAAACACAAACAAAGACAAGACAGAAACTTCAACACAGACTGGTAGAGATTATATATCTATATAGATAAGTTAATAACAAAATAAATACACAATACATATATATATATATATCTACCATAAATGGTTCACAGTTGTCTCTGTTATCTTTCTGTATTGGTAAAGAAATTGTTCAGATGGATCTAAAAAGTCACACAGACACAAAAAACTGGTAGAATAATGAGTTTCAGATTAAATAGAAAATAAATTGTCTTTTAAAATCCAGTTGTTTCACTCAAAAATGCCCAAAACCCTGAATATTTCTGGGTTAGGGGGAAAACAAACAGAGTTAATGTGTCACATTGGATCCTGAACAATTAAAGGTGTATTTAAACATTTTATGATCAAATGATTAATAGAATGCACGTACAGCACTTTAGCCCCTGTATAAAAGGTAGAGTATAAATAAAGTTTATTATTCTAACAATTATAAGAAAATAATCAAAACACTTGGATCATAAACTCATTTTCAACAAAAAAGCAATTTCAAACACAAAATATGACACCGCCGTTCTCATTTAAAGGCTATTTAAACACAAAAATCATTCCTGCTTTAAAACTAATCCCATAAATAAAACCTGAACCTTCTTAATTAACTCTTACCAGATGTGAACGGATATTAAATGTAAATGTATTCTACACCGCGTCCTCTATTGGACACATATTAATTACAGTTCAGTGGGGTGACAAAACCTGAATGGCTCACGGACCCAGTGAGGGATTATGGGAAAATCTTTATTTGGGAATCAATTATGCTCCAGCTGAGGATAATATTGTGTTTGCGTTTCTGAAGGGTAAAATATCCATTTAACTTCTTATTTTAAGTCCCTCCGGAGCTAATCCTTGCAAAATCACCAAATAATAATACTTGTTTTGTGGTGTGGCGGAGCAGTCGGAGGTAAATGTGTTGGATTTTAAAGAAGTACCACTGAGAGTTTTAAAGGATTGTCTCTGTATCTTCTGTATATCTGACTTTAAACTGAGGGATTTAAAATATGAGCACAGAATCTTTAGGATATGGGACGAATCCTCTTAAGTTACGGCCATTATCCTGGATTGTGAGATGTGAGGTGCCACACACACACACACACACAAACACACACACACACACACTCGTACATAGAAACACACACTTTCTGCCAGAGGGCGAGTGATTATAAGCAGATTAAAACAGGCGGGCCACATCAAACAGCATCAAACACACAAGCCCCTCTCTGGGGAACTCGGTGTGTGTGTGTTGGTGGCTAGATTAGCATTCAAGGGGAGAGGGGAAAGCAAAAAGGCCTTATATTAAAAATAATGACATGCAAAGTATTTACACTCATTCTGAATTGAATTTGGCACATTATTAACACACAAACACACAATTAGGGTTTCTCTCGGGGGAGGAGGAGGCGCCTGGCAGCCGCTCTTCTCACCTTCAATCTCTGTCACTCATCTCTGTAATGACGCCCTGCTGAAACCATCGGCCAGCACACACACACACACACACCAAGGACCTTATATCGCATGCAGGACATCATAGGGGTTTGCATTGAGCCACCTGCTTCCTCCATGTGCACCAATTACTGCTCAGACATCTGCAGGCAGCCAGCAGCACGAGCAGGAACAAAAGGCCGGGCTGATGTGAGTCACACACACACTAACAACTTGCTGATGGATGATTGTTAAGTCATCCCTCGCGGCAGCTGTCCTGCACAAAGACAGACGGCCGCGCCTGAACGCAAACACTGGCAAACACTTACTGTAGCTCACAGCTGCTGAATATAGAACTGTGAAGATCTGTTTTACTGTCCTGCTCTGACATGAGATAAAGTTTTAATAAAGTCTGATAATGTTTCATTTACAAATGCATTTAAAAGTGTCCAGACTTATGTGTAACACACTGAAACAACAATCAGGTAAGTTTTCTATTTCTTGCATATGGAGTGATTTTAATCTGCCTTTTTGTCACTGTAAAGCACTTTGAATTGCCTTGTGTATGAACTGTGCTCTATAAATAAACTTGCCATGCCATCTTGATCTACTGCAGCCATTTCTGTCCCTGAACTTGTCATATTCTTGCATCTTCCTGTTCTAGAGCTCCCCCTAGAGGCCTGGAGGCCCTCTGTTGTGTTGGATATGCAGTGTTTTCTGCAGCACATTTTTCATTTGCAGCACATTTCTGTAGTTGGATTGATTTTTTGTTCCATTACTTTTCGAATTTGCATCATTTTTGAAGCTGCAGCGTGTTTCCTCTAATAGAAAACCTTTGAGCTACAGTTCCCGAGTTTGCTCCTGTAGGTCACTGGACATCCTAAAAAAACAACTTACATCTTGTCTACACGGCTGGGCATCAATCACTGTGCTGAAAGATTCATAATGTTCGACATCTGCTGACATTTACACTGATACAAACATATCTGCAAAGAGCTAATAACACCGATTTGTTGGTCGAGTTCTACGAAACATATTATCAACAAACACAACTGACTATTTAAACTGCAAGATATACAGCAGACTTGTCACATCTGTCAGAAAGTAACTGATAAACCTGACAACTCTGTAGAAACTGATAAATGAACCCACACACACAGTATTAGAGCTCCATCAGGCTAATTATGGATCTGCTGTGGGTAACGCAGCATCAGATCACAGCTAAGGCTTTCTTTATACAAGGATGACGCCAGCTCTTTGTGTGTGTGTGTGTGTGTGTGTGTGTGTGTGTTATTTAATTTCCTGACCACGATGCTTTTGTGGTTGGCCGATTCTCTTAGCTGGACATTCAGCAATTGATCTCACTCAATAGCTATCTGCTGATGCTGAGGTTTGAAAAATGGACCTGTCCTCTGTGTGTGTGTGTGTGTGTGTGTGTGTGTGTGTGTTTGAAGCTGTTTACGTGGCAGGCAGGGTGCATGCATGCATTTCCTCTTCCCCACTTAACTTATTACTATTACTTATTACTTTAAATTATTTATGAGTTGTCCTATGAAGCTGCTGTTGCACAACAACATTCCAGGTTGACATAAAAAAAAATGTGCCTCCAACCTTTCAGAGCATCAAACTTCTGCCCAGGACATGTGCTGCACTACAATGCTACCTCTTAGAGTGAAATAATAATAGTAACCTAAACCTTTTGTAGCACAGATACGCCGGGGGAGAAAAATGTCAAACAACGTATTTAAACTATTTCATTTCCAAGCCAGACGGTCGATGAAAAGACAAGGAGCACTGGTACATATTTAGAATAAAAGGGCAGAGCGAGCGCCAGATTTAACTTACTTTTTAGTCACGCCTTGACTTTTGAGGCTTTTTACCTGTCTGACAAGATAAATCAGTCACTCCTTCAAATATTTACAAGTGCGTTCAAATCTATTTTTGCACGGAGCCTGAAAGACGGAAAGGAGCTTCAGAGTGACGCTGGATGCTAAGTGGAAAGGCTTTGAGCGTGTGTTTGTTTTAACTGCATCCTGAGACAACCTCACAAGACAGAACAAGCGCTGAAGCTGCTTGTGTTTTCTCTTTCGTTATCAAGGTCAAAGTGAAGCACGCAGGCAGTTCAGCTGAAAACATCACGTATTTTCAAACTGACTGTCACACCTTGTTTCCATGTCCCTGCTTCCTCCCGTTCGTCTTCTTTAAAGGACCCTGCCGATCGCTCCTCATTGTCCCCTAATAACCATCCTGACCCAGATTCACTGCCGCCTTCAACCCTTCAGACACACACATCTGTCCACAGACTCTCCTCCTCTGCTTTGTCATTGCCATTCTTTATAAAACAAGGGATTTGTTAAGTAACAACTGCCTGCATATAGAGAGCAAACACAATGACGTATATTTGTAGGCCAACCCGGAAGTAGAATCCCCACGGGGTCTATTGAGAACTATGGGACTTTTGAACTGGATTTTGGATCAATGCAGAAAACAACAACCTTTTATGATGCTTACGTGTTTTTTTCAGCAGGATAATCTTCACAATGATATCTGAAGCATTAATGCAGCTGACGAAAATAGCTCGCCTGACAAGCTAGTAAAGTAGCTTCATAAATTGTTTGTTAACCTAATCTACAAAAGCACTGAAAAACTGAAGCTTTTGTCCACAGACCTTTTTTCAGGATTCTAACTAAAAACCCATTAAAAATCCTCATTGAGATTGAGAGGTTCGACCTCAGGGTGCTAAAATGCTAACTTACTTCCTGGTTTAAGAACTCGTTCCTGGGGGGCCCCATGTCGTCCTGTTCACTTGTAATCCAGTAAATGTCTTAATGTGCTGAAATTAGGGGACATTCATATAAAACCATAATAATTAAACTTCAGAAAAAAACTATTAGAGTAATAAAAAAAGCTGGTTATTGTGAATTCACTAATCAGTTTTTTGTAGAATCCTGCAGATTAAAATTTCCTGACATTGTTTATTTAAAGACATTAAAAATACTTGTTTGTGTAGTGAAAACTAACATTCATCTTGTATTCAAACATTTTTTAAATTGAGAGAAGGAAATTATAACTTAAGAGGATTGTTTGTATTTGAAACAGGTACAGTGAGAATAAAAGATCATTCATGTTGTTTAGTAGATCTGCTAGTTTTTGCCACACCTGAAGGTGAGTTTTTACAGCTTCAGGATGTATGTGAACATAAAGTGTTAAGGTCACCCAATAGCGGGCTCCTCAGGACTTCAAAGGCTCCGTCTTCGGGTAACCATGGTTACCTCGGAGGCTGCTGTTGTTTGGATGTGTGTATGCTGATTGCCTGCTGTCACGTCTGATTTGACGCACAGCGTGGGAGACCATTACAGGGCTACAGAAAGGGGATGTGGAAGAGGAGCCGCGGAGCTGCGAGACCTTGCAGGGGATTAATGTCCCCAACTGGAAACCAGGGACGAGACAACAAAGGAGGAGAGAGGACAAAAAGTTTCCCAACCTGGCAAACTGTTGCTTCAACCATTAAAACAGCTGGAAATGTCCCTAATACATGAACACCCAGAATGACCCAGAAAAGAGCTGGAACACCAAAACATATGTGCTAAAATGTTAATGTGTGTTTTCGCTCTCTGTACTGAAAAGTAAAGCAGATATTATCGGCTGATATTGGCCTATCGAAGGTATTGGTTATATGCTGTCTGATATTATTTTTTTTTTACACAATATATTATGCAAAAATGTTGCTTGGCCTGATTTAGAAATTGAGTTAGCTATTTATTTTTTAATAGTCAGCAATTGACTAAAACTGAACAGAAATTATGTTTATTTAGCTATTTATTTTATTCCTTTTTATTCCTTATTTTCTTGATGATCATTTATAGAACTGCCTGATCGTTTAATACATTGTTTGCATAATGTATAACAATGTTAAATAATAAATACAGTTGAGAAAGCACATTGACAGACAAAATGTCTATTTCATTCCAGCTCAAAAATTACTATATCAGCTATCGATTAATTTCTCCTCTAATATCAGCATCTGTTTCAAAAATCCCACATCAGTCGGGCTCTACTGAGCTGGAGGTTTCAGGTTTATATTCTGGCTTTCGAAGTAGTGAGGCGTCTGATTTAGTTTACCTGTTGTACTTTTAAACCTCAGATTTTACGGACAGACATCTTCCCTCAGTTTGCACAGATACAAGTCAGCACAGTCAAAGTCAAACGTCCAGGGGGACATAAACATAACAAAGATACTTGTAGTGGAGAGAGAATTTAAACTATTGTCCTAAGAGAGACAGAAATAAGCAGCAGTGTTGTGTTTCTGAGTGGCTGATAGGACGAGAGGCTTGAAGTGAAAAGAAGAGTTGAAATGTGAAATCTTCATCAGCAGTTGATGGATGCTTTCCAAGTATAGCACAAACAAATCTGACTAAAAACAGAATCCCGTCCAGCGATCACAGCTCTTACCTTGCTCATGTGGAACTCCAGGCGCCTCATGTATCTCTCAATGGTTTTAATTTGCTGCAGAAAGACAAACAGAAGTTATTTACTACTGCAAATAAGATCATGACTATATTATTTGAATATGTAAACACATTTTTTATGTCCATACTATAGGATATAATGAGTAACACTTTGCAAGCATTTGTGATCATTAAATGTACATCACAAAACTAAACGGTATCTGTTGTTTCTGTATGCAAATATCTCACAGCTAATCCCTCTCAAACTGTCTCTCTCCTGTCCCATCACACACTTTCTCTCTCTTTCATCCTTTCTGCCGCATTATTCCTCAATCCCTTCACTTCTCCGCTCCGTCCGTCCTCCCTCTTTTCTTCTGCCTTTGGCTGTTTTTTCTTCCTTTCATATTCTACATCAAAGATTCCCTCCAACACACCAAACTTGGAGCGGTTGTAACAGCAGACCCTCCCCTCCATCAACTCACCTTGTCAAGATCGTACAGCACTCCCTGGAGAGAAAAGGAAACACACACACACACAGTCATACAGTTAGTACAAGAGGGCGGCACAGCTGAGGCTGCTTCAGAAATGCACACTGTAGTTGTCTGGCATTAAAAAAAGATCCTGTTAAACCCAGCAGCAGCCTTCCCTGTGTGTGTGAATTTCATGTGTGGATCCAGGTGTCGATGTATTTCCAAAGAAATAAGCAGATTTCCTAAAACACCAAACTATTCCTTTAAGGTGTTACAAAGAAGTGAGCGAACTGTTCATTGCAGGTAATTTAATGTACAGTAACATAACGTCTCACCAGGCGAGAGTTCCTCTTCATGTCCTTCATCAGAGACATGAGTTTGTCCAGCTCTGTTTGATGAACTTCAAGGTACTCGCTACGACACGGGGAGGAAAAAGAGATTAAACTTTATCAATCTCTGTAGGGCAAATCAAAACATCACTGCAGCAATGCAAGCACACCATAAAACTATTAAATAATATGTATATAATGGGAGCAATTTAAACACATAAAAGTTGTTTGGTTATGTAAATATGTGCAGCACAGAATGCAAACAGGCTGTAAACGTCCATATTAATGAAGGAAATTACTAACATTTATGAACTTAAATCATAAAAGAAACGATTACACTGCAACATTTAATTCCTTTATGCATTGAAGAGGAGCGTTTTTTATTGGTTGGCTGGTCAGTGTGTGTGTGTGTTGGGTTTACTCACTCCAGGCCTTGTTTGAGTGCGTTGTAAACCTCCTCCAGTCTTTTGGGCTGCGGCTCTCTGGAGCTGCTGCCTCCCTTGTGTCCTGACAGGTGAGGCTTCTTTGGCTTGGACTGAGGCTTCTTCTGCACCGCCGAGTTCCCCATGAAAGAGTTACACCTGCACACACACACACACACACACAAACAAACACGCGTTAGTGAGTGCAGTAGAGGGTCCCCTGTGTTCTGGGATGTTGTTCATCTGTGCAATGGTAGAAAAAAACACAAAGCTTTCACAATGTTTTAAAAAGTTTTATAGCAAAAACAGGATACAGAAACATCTGTTAGACTAAACATCACATCATTAAGACATGAGCTTTGAAAATTTGTGCAGCTTCTTGGGATATAACTCAGACAAATCTGAATGCATGAACAAGATACACATGTTTTTAGATTGTGATTTACACTTTATAGGGTTTATTATCTTCAAAATAATTAATAGATCTTCTTTTAAATTATGCAAAAAATTTACTTTTTGGAACTCCAGAATGCTCTTGAGAGGCATCATGTTTAGTCCAGAAATAGTTGCACATAATTATATGGTTGATACCTGTACATCAGTGGGTATCTTGAAACTGGAAGTGCTAATAGCTAAATTACTTTTAATGGCCAAAATGTAAACAAATGCAGGCAGAAAGAAACGCTAACTGGCTGCCTGGTAACCTTTTACTTCCTGTTTAGATCCACCAAAGCCTGTGAAATTAAATAAACACAATAAAAACAAAAGTTCGGTTCCACAACTTATGTATAATAAAGTATACCGCAGTGGATGTGGCTGTGTTTGTTTAAAGGGGCCCACAGCGTCACACACAACACAACATCTCATATTACATATTAAAAATGGGATTTCCACAGTATTTCAGATAACCAGGCCTGTAGCTGCCAATAATAATGTAGCTCTGGAGGAGATTTCTCTATTACTTTACAGCACCCTGAACATGCCTTTGACGTCATCTCATCTGTGTGATGGGCTGGTCCAGTCTGAGATAACTCAGTCACACTGACACATTTAGCCTACATATTATTCAGAAACCTGCCAAACACGCAGGACTCCCAGCATCACCTCAGAGGTGAACGTCTTCATCAGTCACAGTGTGCACACATATCTAACATGTGCTTCCCTCCCCCCCACTCTCTGCGTTTGACCCGTGTATGGCTGCCATTTATCTTCTGCTGGAGTGAACCTACAAACATACACAGAGGCACAATCACACTCCCGGCAATCAATGACATTCAAGTGTTTTTCACTCTCTTCCCCACAGACCAACAGCAGCGTGACCGACTCAAGGGAGGAAGCCAACATGTGAATAGAGTCAAACAGAGTTCGTATGTGTGTAGGAATCATATGAGTAGAATCATATGCCTCTGAGCTTATCAACTCCTTTAGTCGATGTCGCCATGTTTTTCTGATGGTTGCGTATTTAAAATAATGGCGTCAACGGGGATGAAACAGTCTAGACTGTGGCTTTACTTCAGGAAGAAAGATGAAAATAATGACATTTCTGATTCATTAATTAAATGTTTGACAAAAAAAATGACTACAAAAATAAAATAAATGCCAATCACAACTTCTCAGAGCCAAAGGAGACCTTTGTTTGTTGACCAACAGTCCAAAACCCAAAAATATTCAATTTACTATAACATAAAGCCAAGAAAGAGCCAATTCTCACATTTCAGAGCCAAAAATCATCAATTGTATGAGGTATTTTTGACTGAGTAAGGAACTTAACAATCAATTCATTAAACCTGAATTATACACACACACTGAAATGTTTCATTTGACGCCCAAGTACCCCAAAACTATTCACTCTATTTTCCTGTACATTATTTTTTTTTATTTATGTATCATTATTATTTAACCCTTTATTGTGTTATATTGATTTTTTTACTGTAAGGGTACTTGGTTGATAAAAATCTACACAAATCGATGTAGAAAAAAAGCAAAAAAATGCAAATGTTTGGTATTTGTGCCATGATTAAATCCAAAGTCCATCACTGTTTCAGCACTTTATCTAAGTCTAGTTTCTGTGTTCAAATACAGAAGAAAAGCCCATTTCCCATCCTCTCTCCTCGCATCAACCCATTTTAGGTCACACTCCTCTCAGCCGCTCGTGCTCATTTCAGCCTTTAAAACCATTACAGATTTAGCTGACAAATGACATTTCCCTGGACTTAATGAAACGATCCCAGAGTCATCTCGGGGACGCGGCGAGAACCAAATCCAGCGCTCGACAAGTTGGAACGTGCCGCGTCTTTCCGCGTGCCAGGGAACGCAGCACAACTTAAGCTGAGCTGGCTGAATGTAGGGCACCGCTGAATGAGAGCGCCGCGTAGCCCTGGGGTCACGCAAGCTGTAGTGTAGAAGGGTCTCTTGGCAGGGACACACACACAGAAACACACATATGCATGGATGTAAACACAATTTCATACGGACTTGCAACTGTGGCACAAAGTCTGCATGCATGCACACGGCTGCACACACGGAGAGTCCGTGCTCAGTTACACTAACACACTCCAGCGGCCTCAGAAGCCGCGTCTCTGCAGCTTTCCAGCCCGCTCATTATCAGAACGGGAGCTCGTCAGTCGCTGTCAGTCGCCCACACGCCCGAGTCATTCCAACCAATTACCCCATCCGCTGTCTGAGCGCAGAAACAAGAGAGGGAGCAGCGTCTTCAAATAGCTCCTCTCAGCAGGACCAGGGGCTGCAGAAGAGGACCGGGCTCTTACGACAGATCGTGGCTGTTTCTGTGTGTGTGAGAGGGCTTTGTGTGGTGATGATTGACTGGGAGCCGTCACTGATGAGGCACGCAGATAAAAAATCTCTCAAAGACTTCAGCAGCTTCTCAGAACCTGGCTGAGAATGAAACAACAAGCTAGCCGTGTTTCTTATGCAACACAGAGCGGATCATCCCTAAAGAATCCAGTTCTTTTACCGGATTTGAAACTTGCTGCAGCTCGCTGAAAGTCAGGAAGGTTTGGACCAGATTTTTGAGTCAGTGACATCCGTTCCTCCTTTTACAACCAAACAACAAAGTGGCAAGAAAACAGAGGCTCTGCTTTCAAGTTGTGTTGATGCCAGCGTTTTCCTGACCTGCAGGGGGTTTGTGACTTGACTCAAAATATTGAACAAAATATTAATAAAAGTTTCCAAGAAGTGAGATGCTGCCATTTTCACATCATCCGTTTCCACATCTTTTCTGTCAACATCTCTCCTACAAAGTCAGATTTGACATGGATTCACCAGGTGTTACGTTATGTAAGTGAATTTACGATGGTTACTGAAGATTTCACGTCATGTTTACTGGAGTGAAGATTATGAAACATTCACTGAAAGAAAGACTTTGTGTCATTGTCCTGGACCCTAAACATCAGTTGGACACATGGGGCTTTACACAAACACGAGTCCCACCCAGAAACTTTTACATGTACTCCTTTAGCAATATATGCTGAGGACAGCACAACAAATGGGTTAGCATGCAAATCAGTCACATTGTGACAGACTCTGGAGCTGGAAGACCGCGGTGAAAACAGCAAATAATCGTTAACACTTCTGCTGTAATCCTGGGAAAACCTACACAACAACTGAATCAATGAATATAGAAAAGGAAGGAGGTGCTGATATGAGGATTTAACAAACTGGGAGGAGGTGCATTTAAAAATGGATGCATGTTCACTAAAAGAGGTTATCTGCTGATTTAAAGAGCTTTAACACATGAAGGTCACCCATTCAGACACACATTCATACTGGTGGCTGAGGCTACTCTCATGGTGCCACCTGCAGCATTGGGAGAAATTTGGGGTTCAGGATGTTGGATGAAGGACACTTCGACATGTAGGCTGCCAAACCACTGAATAACGTCTTCTGTGGCTCTGGAGGAGTTTTATAAAATCTGAGAAAATAACCTGAATGACGTCATCAGGATTATTTTACACTTGACACTTTGAGAGAAAACCTGAGTTAATCTGAAACACATGACATTTAACTGGCAGGGTTGGTCCATCCAGCATCTTTCAGGGAAAAGTCTTTGATTTTAATCGATCTCTTGCAACCCAATTTAACTCTTAATCAGTGTATTCTATATAATACCATAATGATAAATCTACTGAATGCCTGATCTACTGTTAACTATTGATTGGACGACCCTCCTTAACCATTGTTCAAATCATGATCATTAACACGTTTTGTTCAGAGCTTCACCTCTAAAATCAATACCGACCTTGCGGTTATGATGCTCTTTGATCATTGTTGTAGAAAATCAATTTCCTTCCTCTGCCTCAATTGTCATTTCAGATATAAGTAACATCAGCCGGCAACAGATTCACAGGTTTAAAGACTCACCGGGAGCGTCGTTCCTGTAGCGTGCTGAAGCCGGCGAAGGACTGGCTCCGGATTATGCCGTTGGGCCCTCCGGGGGAGTGGGTGCCGGCCGCCATGATCTCCGGGACGCGGGACGACACTCCTGGAGAGAAGACAGACACAGAAATCCATCACATGCAAATCCGTTAACAACATCTGGAGTAACGGATTCAGGATCGGGGTCAGTTAAACATCATGAGCACAATAAAATCCTCCTGTGAACTCAATTAACACGTGTCAACAGAAGGTTAATTAGAGTGCGGGGAGCATTGTGCAATGCAGAACAAAGTAGGCAGTGTTGGCGGAGCTCGCCATGTGGACGAGCAGCATTCAGAGCCTGCACCAACACGTCTCAACTACTGACTATCACTCAGCTGCAAACATACCTCAACTATTACAGGTTCATGCTTTCCGTCCTCAGGCAGGTGTCACAAAACACGACTGTTGTCACTTTCAGTTAAGTGTTTGTGCATATTTTCTACCTGAACTAAGACCTCAATCACGAGACGGCGGTTAAACAGCCACAACACGAGCACAAGTCCCTGCACACTTAAAGATTGCACCATAGATCTGCTGGAGCTTTAACAGCCACGTTCTCATTGTACGTGTTTCCAGGAAAAAAACAATCCACAGCATCCTGAGTTATCTAATCAGCCTCTCCTGTTAGTTAAGACGTCTTTTAATCGCTGTGTCTATATTTAGCAGCAGCAGCTTGTCAGATTTTAACCTTTTTTAAGATGCTGTGGAATGCAACAGGGCTCACGTGGGCACTCGGGGAACAAGACGAAAATAGTCTGATAATGATGTAGCAGAGAAGAAGAACCCAGAGGGACGAATCCATCGAGAGAACTGAATACAGTTCAGCTAACATGCTGAGATTTTGTCCCGATCACGGCGCCACCAGATTAACATTTAGACTTAAAAGTAAATATTTGAAAATGACAAACAAAGCATGGAGGAGCCAATCTCCAGCACTGACCTTATCAGGCAGATCAGATATTGGTCAGATATGATCTATCAAAATTAAACATTATTTAGTTTTTACAACATTATTAAATTCAGTTCTACCAAAGGAGTTTTAGGTGTTTTTGTTCCTGTCACATTTCACTTCATCACTCACAGTATAAAAGTCCTTCACATGTATGGAAACAGCACAATCATGGCTAGAGGTAGGGAGAACCGAAGAGAGAAAATTCTCTTTTGTGCAAATTAACAGTTATTATGGCATAAATCATCTCTGATCATTTATTTGACAAAAAATATATAATGTCTCTCTATATATAGAAACATGTCAAGTGCCCACATGTGCTACCATTACTGGAAAACAAACTATTTAAACTATTCACATTTTCACAACCTCTCTGGTCCTCTCCTCTCTGCTCTGTGTAAACAACCTGCAGCAAAGTTTCGCTGCATTTTTGTCACATGACTGTTGGTTTCAGCTGAGTCATTCATGGCTTCCAGTTGCATTGAGGAATGAGGAATTTATTGTTTTTTTTACAGGATCCGGTCAGTGTAAACGGTTAACTTAACATATTGAAATATTTTTTCAAAAAATAAAGGGGTTTCAATCAAAAAAGCTTTGATTTGAATAATTTTGGAACTGTTCATCACACATGATTGTAAATGTAAAAATCCAACATTTAATTCGGTTTTTTTATTTTTTTTTTTACAGTTTTCTGCTTTGATACTTGGTTCAATTTTGTCAATTTTCAAAATAAAACATGCCTTTAAAAGCACTGACACACACACACACAGACCCATCAGTCAAACTCAGAGATATAAATCCTAAATGAAGACAATCTTTCAGTTGACCGACATGCTGATCTCAATGTAAACAGCATGATGACTGTAAACCCTGAAGTGAGGAAGTGTCATTTCTGTTAATCCGTATCACTTGACAGCTGAACTGAAGGAAAAGTATCGTGAACACACAAATGCCTGCAGGAGAGAGACAGAGACACACATTTGTCAAATCACGTTAAACTCTCAACAAGCAGAGTAATCAGCCTGTGAATCCTCCTGAGCGCCCGCTTCTCTCCCTCACACAAACAAGATAAACCGTCCCGCAGCGTTAACACTTAAACAACTCTGAACAATGAGGCGACGACAAAACACCATATTTCATGTCAGTTTGTGCGCCACTCTGTTTGCAAAGCCTTGTGTGTTTTTTTCCACTGATCCATCCTCGTTTCTGTCTCCAGAGGACAGATTACCTCATGGGGCTCATTTAGTCATACGAATGTACACACACACACACACACACACACANAACTCAGTGCTACAAGCGACTGAGCGACCCGATACCGTCCTTTGGTCTGTGTGACAGACAGAGAGCCACACAGAGACAGAGGACAGAGCAGAGCCTGGTATCAGCCCGGTGAGGCTGATACTGTTCAGGCTACTAATAGCAGCGACCACTTAAACACATCGGACCCTGATGGCTGTGACTCAGAAAATGAATCATCAGGACCAATGGCTGCTCGGGTATCGGCTTGGAGCAGCATGGCCTGGTGTGATTGTTATGATGGAGCGAAATCATACATCTTTTTCCACGGACTGGTTCATCTGTCAAGAAATATGTTAAATTCTTTCAAATTACTGGCACTGAATGACAAGGTGTATTTATGATAATCACAGTCCAGTTACCAGCCTTCAAAGTGGATATCACAATGGCTTTAAATGCACGATTATGTAATTTTCAACAGCTAGTCGTTCAGTCGGCTTTTACTGGGATCTGAATTATCCACAGAGTTCTCCTCCTCTCCAAAACAATCTGACCAGGTGATTAAAACATAAAAACACTGAACGAAGCCATTTCCTGTTAAAAATTCAGTGTTTCTAGGATGCAGTTTGGTGGACAAAGAACGTCCCGGAGAGGCTGCAGCAGAACTGTCACTCTGACAACTTAAGATCCAGACCTTGTTCAAAATGACCAAGAAGAACGTACAGCAAATGAAGTAAAAGGTCGATGTGCACATGCACAAAGGGGAAATGACACCACTGACAGGCTACCCAATGAAACAGATTGTTTACATGATTCAAAATACGGATTTCTGTGTTTGAACGTTGTTGGACACATTTTGGATAACGTACACAACACAATATCTAACATAGATCTAATATTTTTAAGAAACTTTACTGCAGAAATGTTACATATTCTACCATTAAGTTAAGTAAATTAATATCTTTTACAGTAATTTTGTAATTTTTTCGTCACAACTAGGTCAGAATCGTTCATTTAGACGACAGAAATCTGCAGGATCAAATTTACATGATCACATCGTGATGATAGGCTCCTGAAACACGCTGATCAGTGAGTTTCATCATGGCCGCGCTCTAACCACAGCCGGCAGCAGGTAAAAGACGTTACAGGAGAGCAGCAATTTGCCTGAACGCAATGAAGCACTTTGGTCGATTTTGGGCTCTGGCAGTTTTCTGCCTCGCCATCTTTATCTCTCTGACTTTCTGAGTCACGCTCCTAAAAGAAGAGCAGTGGGTGGGAAATGATACATTTTGTTACCTAATGCTTTCCGGGTAATCACAGGACGCTGCTCTGTGCACCGGGAGCGCTCCCATACATTTAGATGAAGGACGGGAGAATGTGGACACTTGAAAACTAAAAGCTGAACATAATGATACCAGATGGTACGAGTCCCTTCGATGGCATGATGTTCCCAAACGGTACAAGCAGTAGTTCTGTCCATGATGAGGACCTGAGGGAATCAGAGAGCGCCTCACTTTCAGCAGAGGAAAGATAATAACAGAGTGAATAACAGCACTCACAGTTCAAACAGATCTAATGCCGACGGTGAGGCGGAGACTCAGTGTTTGTCCTACATTCATTTATCAGGAACTCAGCCACCCACTGCCGGATAAATGTGACACACACTTTATAAAAAGATAATCATCTTCTATCTCAGTAACGAAGCCAATACCTGCATTTTAACAAGCACATCACTCGTTTCTCAAGCTAAAATATTCGGTTTCCAGCTTCTCAAGTGTGAACTTTTGCTGCTTTTCTTTCTCATATATCAGAGTAAACCAAGTATATGTTTGTCAGACAGTGTTGGACACAAATACATTACTAGTAAAACACAAGCTGTTACAACTTTACTTTTGTGAAGCCCCAATCCCATCACATCCCTGGACTCAAATTCATAATCTCCGCACATGAAGAAAGCTGAAAATGTTCCCATTAAATCACATGAACATCTTCAAACGTGTGCAGGACAAAGACTAATTTCACTGCGACAAACCAAACCTCAAACTCCTGAAACACTTACTACAAAATACTAAAAATGTGCACAAAAGTTTTTAAGCTGCACTCTTTTTCCGAATAAATTCTGAGGTAGCGAACGTTTAACTCACACGACTGATCAGCTGTTTCCGCTCTGACATGAAAGAATAATTATAAGCTGCCGAATTGAATCCAATTCCTGAAAATTTCTCTACATTTTCTCTCGTGGGGGGCCAAAGTTGTTTGATTACAACCTCTTTTTTGTTGTTTTTACTCTCTCGTGCAATCTCTTCTTCTCCTGTTTACTGACAGATTAGCCTACAGTAATACATCACACTGCCATCTTCTGACCAAAGTACCTTTATGCAGCTTTATTTATTTGCTTAATAAATTGATGGAAAGGTCCCTAATTTGCATTTTCTTTAATGAGACAATTAAAAATTCAATTCAACTTTATTTCAAACATGCTTATGACAGCACAACATGACTAAACATGGCTAAACAAACCAGAATGGGATCATAGTCATGGACAACAAAGAACTAATGAAGCATTAACTGATCGACTTCAGTGCTTCTAAACACCTTTTGCATGTAAAGTTGTCCAAAGTTTTCATCGAACAATGTAGTTGTTGTTGTAATTTGAATGCACATTGTCCAATCCTCCCTCAGATTTCTCCTGCTTGGTAAAAACAGCTTGATTTTACTCGCTTGATGTGTTTTTGCATTACACATTTGACCATGAGTGGCATGCTAAATGTCCCACGCTTCTGGACATCCCCAAACTTTTCCCAGCCCCTTAAAAACAAGGCCGACACACAAATCAACAGTCCCCACGTATGAAGACACACACACACACACACACACTCCCTCACAAAGCGCTGAGTACAGTCAGTGAATCATAAAAACCTTTCCTCTGCACCTCTTAGTGTCAGCGCTCATCTCGTCTAAAGAGCCTTTCAGAACGGGAACAACAATGGCGGCTCGCAGTGTGTTCTGGTTCGGTGCCAGCCGTTCCCCCTGTGCTGAATGCAGCCGCCATTCAGTCCATTCAGCGCTCTTTCTCCTCTGGCGCTCACACGCTAACAGCCTTAAATGCCCTCGACGAGCTGTGAGAGTGTGTTTCTTTGTGGGATATGTGAACATGAGATTGATCAGTATGCTGAGCCGCGGCTGGGCGAGAGCAGACAAATCACACACACACACAATACATTCCCTGGCCCCTTATGTTAACCATCACACCTAACCCTTACGCTGAAGCTAAACCTAATTACAACCTGAAAGTCTGGACTCTGGTTCTCACAAATATAGCTGTACAGACACACAAACGCGCACACACACGCAACACACAGGTTGGTAAAGGGGGACTGACATTAGAGACCAGGACACCTGATGTGATCTCAATTTGCTGATAGCTCTCCAAGGTCCAAGTGCATTAATGCATTAGTCCCTCCCCGGACTGTGTGTGTGTGTTTGTGTGTTCTGCGTGCAGGGGGGCGAGGAACAGACTGAATAAATGAGGGATGAGAGAGCGTCTGGGAAGACACAGGCACCTCTCGACCTGCATGCTGACGGCTAATCTACCAGCAGGTCCTATTTGCTGATGTGATGATTTATTTATTGATTTGAAGGCAAACTTTGTTGCTTCCCGTTTATAAAAAACAACATCCATACTCCTTCCTGGCTCAACAAAAGTGAAAGCAAATCCCAGATTTAGTCTTATTTTGGAATTAGCTTTGTCCGCGTTGCAGTTTGTTTTTTAGCTATTTTTCTAGTTCTGTGCAAAATGCTGACACCTGGAAAACATCCTGAACATGAAAAAATGAATATAAAAGGGAAAATACAAGTAAAGTGCAGTAGAAGAAGTCATAAATGATAACTGAGAGAAATTATTTTTGTATGACTTTTTACATTAAGAAAAATCCTACATAGTATATATTTAATGGAAACAGTTCAGAAGGACTCATTAAAAATGTTGTCTGATGTCGTTTTACTGCTCCAGCTTTGATCCGTTTCCTCTTTATTATCTCTGATTTTGTGAACAGAGCTGCAGGAAGCCGTAACAGAGGAAAATAACACTGAAGAGATCCTTAAAAGTGGTTTTCCCAAATCTGACGAACAAATTGTTTGCATGAATATTCATTAATGCAATTTCATTGTAAAAGCTACACAGATTTATCGATGCACAAGAAAACCTTTACTGATTCTCCCTTTGCTGTTTGGACGTTTATTAACTTTCCAATTATGTTTTGTGCTTCAAGTAGACAAACTACTGAAAATGATGCTCTTTGTTTCCTCAAGCAGCGACAGATTCAAACACACACAAAAGATGACAGATTTCTCCTCTTCTCAACCCTCCATTCATATTTGCAGGGTTGTATTCAGGTGACTCAGACTGATTTTTCCAAACAATTCTCCCACCGAGGTCACCTCCTGTTTTCTCCTGGATGACAATATCACGAGTCGCTTTCTGCTTCCTTTGTTACTGTTGTTTCTCTGCCCACTCTCACCGTCACTCTTTCACACAGATATATGTACATTGTATATATATATATATATATATTGTATACATGAAGAAAACTGATGAGCTCAGGATATCGACCTGTTTGTTGAGAGGTTTCATCCAAACAACTTCAGCATCATTATTAAAGTGCATCTTAAATCATTTATGCAGTTTATTATATACTGAATAGATAAAGGTTGATATTTAATACACTCATGGATACATTTTTTTATATTTTTATTTAATCATTTTTATATATTTTTTATATATAGCGTAAGCTATTACCTTTATTTAATTAATGGACAATTTATTTAATTATTCACAAGAAAATGTAAAAAAAATATATATATGAAAGTTTTTAAAGCAAGTCTTTACAAAAGTGATATACAAGTCCAGTGTATTATTATTATTATTATTATTATAAATAAAAAAATTGTCAATTAAATAAGTAATCAGCTCTGTCCTGCACTAAAATATCATTATTATATTGACATTTAAAAAATCCTACTATTTTCTTTGATCTGTAACAACTTTTCCTCTGGAGATGGAAATGAGGAGAAGCTGGTGAGTTTGAGAGGATTTTTTTTGTTTTTAGACAATAAAAAATGTGCAAAATAAGCCGCAAGTCGCTTTCAGGAACAGGTCTAATATTTGTTTGTTCAGTGTTCATAATCAAACTCTGCTGCATCTCTGAATTCTTCACACTAACAATCACATCAATCACTCTGAGCTTCTCATCTGCACAAAACACACACTGAGTCCACATCACACACAAACAGCTGCATGCACACACACACACACACTTCATGAGTGTGCATAAGTGTGTATTAATGTGTAAAAAAACTGCGTCAGCCCGCCGTGCATGCTAAGAACAGGAGCCTAATTCTTAATGCCTGTATAAATTAGCCTCACCATGGCAACAGCAGACAAAATGGGATGAAGTGCGTTACGTAAAACAACGGTTGTGAGCCAACTGCCAAGAAGTAGGACACACGCCCTCGTGTTACGGGGCCGAGGCTTTTAAAGCACCAATCCTAATTTGGAAAAAAAATCTTCTTTTTCTCTCTTTATATTCAGATCTTTTACAGATGCTGCTTTAAATGTCATCAAAAGCGTCCTTTAACTGCCTCCCATTGTCCCTTCCTTTCTAATTTAGTTTCTTTGTACTTAATGTGGCAGGAAGCGCAGATAAAAATAGGAGGAAATTAAAGAATAAAGCAGCGCGGAGATGAGGAGAGATTTGACAGCAGAGGAGTTATAAAAAGATGCAGCAGATACAAACAATCAGGTTGAAACGGAGCAAATACGAGAGATTACAGTGATGATTTATGTTTACATCTGACGGGAAATGGACCGACATGTTCCAACACGCCCTGCAGGTTGCGAGCGCGTGCCTGAAAGCTGCTCGTTTATCCCTTGATGAGTCCGTGTCTGTGTGAACTGGTTCAGAGAGGAGGACAGCTGCTGGTGCCGCTCCAAACTGGGCTAAAACTGGCTGCAGGCTGCCGTCCCTGAGCCAAAACATACGACTTTGTTTCTCTCTGTGCTTTTCTTTTCCTGTAATCCAGATCATAACTGAAAAACAAGAGTGAGGAAACCTGACGGAGCCTGTTACGGACATCTCAAGTGTCTCAAACACAACATATCAAACTACAAAAGCAGTGCATGTAAATCAAAAGTTTTCCAAGTGTAGATTAAAGACTTGCAGCAAGACATCCTGAAATTTAAACTCCTTACAGATTACAGACTGTCTACATAATTCCATGCTTGCATAAAGTGCACAAGATTAATTTCCAGATGAAAGGCAGCAAGTTTTAATCCCACTTTCATCACGTGTCCCATTAACCTGCTGACCATTTCTGGAAAAAAACATGTTTAAAATCCAAAGTTCCCTGCAGGTAAAGTGTGCGACACTGACAAATCTGCCTGCAGAGCACACATGGGACATAATCACCGCACGGGTATGTTTATGAAAGGTGACACCAGAGCGATGCACATGCAACCGTGCTTCTATAAAGCCCTTTACAGCAGAATATTGCCTCTTAACTTACTTTGGCTATTTAGAGTAGAGCTGCATTTACAAGGCTAAATGACTCCAGGAAAAGAGAGGCTCATCATCAGCGCTGAGGAGAAGTGAGGAAGAAGTGTTTATTCATTATTGCTAAAAGGCTGCTTAGAAAAAATGTGCTAAAAGGGCAAGAAAAGAAAAAAAGAGGGAACTGTTTTAGGATGGCGGTGCGATGCTGAGATCACCTCGTGAGGTGGTGATGAAACACTTTTCATAATGATCAGGATGTTTCACAGAAAGGAGTCGCTGACTGAGAAGAGTTTCAACTGGAGAAAGATTGAAGTTTATATGCATGATGTGAGACGTGGGATCATAATGTCAATATATATGTATATATATTTTAGCTATAAAGTGGCCAGTGTGGTCTGCAGCCTCTCTGCTTCAAGGTTCTTTGGCATTTTGGCTCACTGGATATTTCCTCCAACAACCACGCCACGTTCAAAGCCACATAAATCACGTTTCTTCCTCATTCTGATGCTCTGTTTGAACTCCAGCAGGTCGTCTTCACCATGTCTACATGAACTCAGTTTCTGCCATGTGATTGGCTGATTTTATATTTGCATTAACGAGAAGTAGCACAGGTGTACCTAATAAAGTGGCCGGTGAGCGCATGAGTTTGCATACATATATATATATACATATAGTTTTAAAATCAAGTTCCTTAATCGGGTTGCAGCAGAAACTTCACATATGTTTCCGTCTCACAGATGTAAACAAAAAGAGACGTGAGAGATTAATGTTTTAAAAAATCTCATCCAATTATCCAGATTTTAAACCCAAATATCAAACTCATCATGTACTGACACCTGACTCTCTCAAATTGGTTCTCACAATTATAGTGAAGGTTATATACTGTACTGGGTTGTACATAAAATTGGGATAGTTGCTACATTATGCTGCTATAATAAATAAGTGTTTAATTCTTCCGACTTCTTTTAAGTTTAAGTACCTGGAGAATGACGTCAAGGTTTCATACAGGCTTTCCTCAAACATGTTTTTAGTAAAGATACTTCATTCAGCTGTACATACACACACACACACACACACATAGAGGACAATGCTGTAAATAACTTGACCTGTTGACAGTCAGGAATTCACCCAAAGCTTTGAACCGGAGAACAGAGACCCTGTTATGGCTGCAGTCACCTGTCAGATGATAAATAACATTTTTACACTCTGACTAAAGAGTAAAAGTCACCAGCGCTCCCATCACACAGACAAAACACACAAAAGAGACAATGGGCGGCGCAGGAACTTCAGCATGTGCTGTGTGACGCAGCGATGACACCTGAGGTACAAAGAGCATCGATGGCTTCATCAACACTCATCCATACAGATGTGAACAATGCCTCTTTGTTACGCTCATTACAAATGGACACAATGGTGGAAAATTCCTGAAGGAACGCAAATATTTGACATAAACATTGAGCTGACACGGGGCGATTTGATTTCTGCTTATCAAGAAACTGGAACCAGTGAAGACAAAAGCACACAGCTACACCAAGGAGTTTGTTTAGCCAAAAAAAGATAAGAGAAGAATTCGGCATTTGCTTTCTTGCCAAAACTTTGCTTGATAAGATCGATGCTCTCATGTCTTTACTGTTAGAGTTCTGCTTTGATAGTAATGCCTGAATGAAAATAAGCTTATTTCCACAAAGTACAGTTTGAATGAATTTCCTTCACACGTCACCATGAGTATCAGGACAGTACGGAGCCGAAACTAATCAAGCCGCCTGAAACCCTGACCCACATAATCCAAATCTTCTGATCTCAGACAAACTCCCACGGCGAACGGTTTACAAAAAAACAAAAACAACCAAAGCTTTATCAGGTCAACATTAAAAAGGCCTAGAAACGATTTTAACTAGAATCAGCTGATGTTTGACTCAGTCATCTGATGTTTATCACCAGACAGAGTGGGAACTGGATCTGTGGCAGAGGGGACGTGTGAGTGCCAGAGTGTGTGAATCCAACAGTGTGTGCAATGTGTGTGTGTGTGGGGAGGCCAGTGCCAGCTCCATCACATGAAAGTCGAGACAGGTCAGAAATGTTGCCAACAAGCTGGAGGAACACTCACACGCAAAACATGAAATCTGACTTTTAATTGTTCAGTTATGGGTTTCAGAGGGCAGATCGGTATTTTACTGTGTTGGAATTACACATCACCTCAATTAGGACTCGTGATTAGAGTCCTTTATGTCCTTCTTCTAAGCCATCATGTTCAACAAGAACCAAAGCTGCTTTCTGTCCACCTCTGTGACATTTCCCCAGCATGTGCGTTCACATTTCCACACATATCGTTATGTTGCCTTTATAGTCACTCCGTTCTAATTATAGGTCATCAGTGCACGCGGGAGAAATTAAGGCCAGGACATGAAGTGGCATTTAAATGTACAGATGACCAGATTAAGTGAGGCGTGTCTGGACTGAAGTTACAAGCAGACAGCTGCTGCTGCTGCTGCTGACATTTCAGCAGCGTGTAATCACTTCTGAAAACTGTAAGCCATACCAGTAAATGCACAATCCAGATTAATGGACTCGAAGATTATTTTTATTGCATTTAATATGTTATTAGACAGTGAGGTAGAAAAAAAAGCAGCAGCTGAGAGACGGGAGCTTAAGAGACGAGCACACGTGCCGACAAACTGACAACAAAGTCGTTAAATGCTGCAGCAGAATAAAGTCAGCAGCAGATCTGATCGTACAGCCGCCGTGTCGTCAGGGCGATCAGAAGATATCAGGCAGCCACGGTCAGAAACTGACTGATGCTGAACAGAACTGATGCTCGTAGCAATTTTATTTATTTTTATTTATTTTATATTTTAAAATGTCAGCATCTGACTGATGGTGAATGAGTTCTGGTGTTTATTTAGTAATTTATTTTTATTTTTATTTATTTATTTAAATGTCAGCAATTGACTTATAGTGAACAAACAGTATTGGCGTTTTAGTAATTTATTCTTTTTTTTATTATTTAAAAAGCCAGCAAGTGAACATACATTGCTGATGTTTATTAAGCATTTTATTTTGTTTTTCATTTAAAAAGGTCAGCAATTGACTGAGCAGTAGTGATGTTCATGGCAATTTAATTAATTTGTATTTTTTTTTTCATTTCAAAGGTCAGAAACTCACTGATAGTGAACACACAGAACTGATGTTTACTAAGCAATTTATCTTATATTTGATTTGTTTTATATTTAAAAGGTCAGCCATTGACTAACACTGAACAGTAGTGATGTTCATAGCATATTGTTTTATTTTTATGTATTTTATTTATAAGGTCAGCACATATACATTACTGTTCATATAGAACTGGTGTTTCTTTAGCTATATTTTCATCTCTATTTTCTCGATGTGGTGATAATGTGCTGCTGGTTTTGACGGAATACATGGAACAAAAAACGACATCTTGGCTCTGCTGCATGAATTTTCATCCTTTTTTTTTATAAACTGTCCATCTAGAGTCAGACAATGTTATGAAATGTCTCCTGGCTGCACTGAGGATATTTATGCAGTGTCACGTTGTCTGTTATATGCAGTTATATGTAAAACTCACCAGCAGCTATTTTTAACTCACTGAAGCACTTCAAGGTGGACGTTCATTCAAAGCCTGAAAGAATGTCTCCTTATCTTCCCAAAACACTCTGTGCTGCTATAAAACATGTCCGACCTGCAGCATGTGAACCAGCGCAGCACTTCTTCTACCATCTTCTTCTCCGTGTGACTCGGAGTGAAAGTGACCACCTATGCTGCAGCACTGGAATGCAGTTACCATAACAGGATTTCACCAGTTATTTCAGCTCACATTTGTTATTTTTAGCAGCAAAGGAAAGGCTGCATTCTTTTCACTGATAGCCGCTTCTGTGATAACACCAGCTCAGCTTTGTGTGAATTAGCCGACCATGGGAAACCAGCCAGCGAGAAGCACAATCCATAATGGGAAGGTGATCACAGCTGGTGACACGGAAGACTTTAACGGACTGGTTTCAACTAAAAAACACAGTCGAAAATAGGACTCATAGTTATATTTTAGAGTTTAATTGTCAGATTCTGCACGCTGGGCGAGAGGGAGGACGGATGAGGAAGTGAACTGGTCGAATAAACTGATTTCCACCCATGAGAACTGAGTTCTTGTCCCAAGATTTTGAACATAACTTCTGTTTTTATGTAACCTTCTTGAATCACGTTTTTTTTTCTGTTACTTACATTTTTTACATAACTTCTGTGGCTCACGTCAACCTCATAACTGCTTCACTTTCGGCATTTATAAGTACATTTATTTACATTTTAAACTGTCTTATGACGCCAAACCAGGACGTCCTAAAACTAGTTCAGTGGTTTTGTAGCATAAATTCACCGAAGCTGCAGCCTCAATTATGACCTCATGTATGAATGATGACGTGTGTGCTATTTTTAGAATACCTTGCTCAGTACTGTGAGCCACAAAACACTCATATGAGTCATTTTGATATTTCATTAAAGGTGGTATTGATTGGTATTGTTCTGTCACATAGTCACCACTGACCGTCTTTGATTCAGGAAACAGTAATTTACACTACATTTTGTAAGATTTCTCTACGGCAGCAGCCAAACAAACGACCACGTCTGCATCCGTGTCTCACGTGCTTTATGTCTTTTGTCTCTGATTCTTTCTGGTGTTATTCATATCACAATACCGCCTTAAATGCACACTGTCCCTCAGCAGCAGAGCATTAAACACTGTGGGTGTGATTTACAAACAGTAGTCACGGTGGATTTCGGTCCCACTCATTCCTCCTGCAACCTCGACTAAACCATTAACAACAGAATAACAATTTACTGAGCGGCTGGTAAAAAAAAAAAAAAAAAAAAAAAAA
>CAFUXE010000076.1:758465-776296 GCA_903364295.1 Serranus cabrilla
TCTCCTGTGTCTTCTCCTCTTCTTCTCCTCTCCCCCTCGTCTCCGGCGGCTGACTAATCAGAGCTTCAGAGAGAGTGACTGGGCTGTAAAATTGAATCAACGGCGGCTCGGCCTCTTCCCTTCAGGCGACAGTCCGATCACCGGCAGGCTCTTCGCTCGAGAAGCAGAGGACTGGGACTGAGCTGAGATTCAGCTCCCTGCACGAGGGTGTGTGCGTGTGTGTGTAAGTGCCAGGTGAAGTGTGTGTGTGTGGGTGAGAGAGAGGACTCCCAGCGACCTTCACTAAGTTTCACCAACGGTGCTGATTTCATAACATCCTGTGAAAAAGCTGAAGTGAGAGTGTGCTGTTTGGAGAGCACTTGTATGTGTAAGTGTGCGCATGTGTGTGTGTGCAGTGTACGGGGAGGGTCAGTGGCTTGTGCATGTGTGTGGCCATATGCACAGTGTGGCGCTCCACGATGAGTCAGCTCGAGCGGCTGGTGATGAGCAGGAATAATTAGATTCTGTATTTTAAGCAAGGACGTGCAGGAAAGGTGTGAAAACGTGTGTGTTTGTGTGTACGTGACACGGCGTGTGAGCTCTACTTGTCATTCCTTCACAGCTCACTAGGAATCATGGGACCACACTGATTGCTCTCTCTATTTTTTCACTTGGCCCACATCGAGGGGGCCTCAGCAGAGCTGATAACGTCTGCTGCTGCCAAAAGTCTCCACGGTGCCGGTCAGGATGCAGCGAATAAACACACAGACACACACACACACACACACACCGGCTCTGAGGAGGACAGATTCAGACACTGTGGGAGGTTCTGTTTATACCGCTCCTATAATCATAGTTTTTACATTCAGGACTTCAGCATTGATGATGACATTTCAGTCACAGAGCTACAGCGAAGCATTTTCACAACAGAAATAACGAGTCAAATTTTTGAACAAAACTCCACAGGTTGTGTGACGCCTTGTGCTGCTGTTTTGAAGATATTTCCAGAGTCCTCAAAGACGCTTCTATCCAGCTGAAATAACAAATATTCCGACTGCAGCACAAAAGAGACGGTTTTAAAACAGGTTTCCAAGCTGCAACTCGTCTGTTCTGCCAAACAGAGATGGTATCCAAAAATGACATACGTCTGAAGCTGCCTTGAACGATGCACACGCAAAGTGTCATCAGATTGATTTTAGCTTCTGAGAGCGACACGTTAGGCCGAGAGCGACTAGTCTGTCAGAATCCATGCACTACGCAATTAACTACACATATTTTTTTAGGGTGTTAGCATGCTAACATTTCCTAACCTGCGATAAAGTCAACGTAAAACTGATGCAGACAGATTTGATCAGTTTTGCATTCATACTATCTACAAATCTACATTTTGACCTGATGAAAGAATTCATTAAATTTCATGATAATTCATCCAACACTGACGTCAATATGGACCAAAGTGATGGAGCAAAACACACCACGATCACTTGAGTCATGCTGCTAGCATACTGCTGTTGCATATCCACTCACAGGCCACTTTATTAGCTGCAAGGTGTACCTAATAAAGTGACTTCTGCTGCTGACGTGTTGCTTTTCTATCATCTCAAACCAGTTTGTCCATTCTCCTCTGACCTCAAACATTAACAAGGCATCCTGCCTCACTGGATTTTTTCTCTTTTTTGGACAATTCGCTGTAAACTCTGGAGATGTTTGTGACTGAAAATCCAAGTAGATCAGCAGTTTGTGAAACACTCAGACCAGCCTGTCGGACGCCAACAAGCACGCTGCATTCAAAGTCACTTAAATCACCTTTCTCCCTCATTCTGCTGCTCGCTTTGAACTTTAGCAGGTCGTCTTCAGTTAAAGAGCAGCTGAACAGGTGAGGAATGACCTGAGCTTCAGTCACGGTCACATTCTTGGTCGTTCTGAGCACCCGAAGCAAACTGGGTGACCTAACTCCAAACTGTGTCACGTATGATGACAAACTTTCCATCCAGTCACAGGCAGCACGACTTCACTGTGAAATAGTTTTCATGCAGCTTTTTTGTCAGAGCTTTGCAGCATCCCCAGGGGGGCCCTTACCAGTGCCGCTCAAGCATTTCATGTCCAGTTCCAAATTACTGGTCGCATGTAGTCTTGTCTCTTTTTGACCTTTAATTTATTCTGAGATGAAAAAAGTCAAGAAAGCAGGCAGACACAGAATTCGGTCCTCTGTCTCACACTGTGCCTCCATCTGTCTTCCCTGTGCAGTTCCTCTGACTCATTCCCCATTTACACAAACCAATCCCCAACCAAAATAGAAACTAGGCCTCAAGTCAATTCATTATCACTTCTTCCTTCAGACTTCCTCTCCCCTGCCACCACCTCCCTTTAAAACCAGAACTCAAGGGACTGAACCTACAGACAAACTCATTTTCACTGCGGGCTAGTCTGGACAATTCAGACGCGTCACATCTACCAGGAGGAGGGACGTGGACTCTGAAGACACACACACAGAACATGTGACTGAAAGTCTGTTTGTGTAACTTGTTGGGCGTACAGCGATTACACATTTATAGGATGATGGGACTTTTATTTGTCTGAGGTCACTGAGGAGGAGAATGTGGCAAATCATCTGCAGTTTGTTACGTGTGTTTTAACGTGTTTGCGTGTTAATTCGTAGCTTTTTCAGCCTTTTAATAAACTTCTAATGAGGAAGTAACGTCAGCGGTCACCGCTAAGCTGACGCCGCTGCATTCAGTCACCGGTGACGAGCTGCACTGCTAAAAGTCACTCATTCAGTCAGTGACAGTGGTGACTCAGTCAGTCCAGTTTAAATGAATCTTTTGGACGGGGTGTGACACAGATGTTTAATGAAAACACCCTGCTGACAGCATGGAAGGAACCAATGAGGACAGACTTGACTAATACAAAATGAGAAGTGGCAGCAAACGCATCTTAGATATACAGAGGTGGAATGTAAATGTATTTATAAGTACATTTACTCAAGTACTGTATTTAAGTACAATTTAGAGTTTTTTTCCCCGAAATATCACATATTCAAAATGTGGTTAATTTTTTGTGTTTTCTAAAAAACTTGAAAAAAATGTCATCATATTAAGAGGGTGTCGATAACTTAATACTCCTACTTCACTACATTATAGGGGCAAATCTTGTACTTTTTACTCCACTACATTTAGCCGCCAGCTTTAGTGACTTTTCAGGTCAAGAATTAATCTAAAAAAATATGATCAATTTAAAATGATTAAGCTTGTTTATAAATTAAACCACATTAAAGTATATTAAGTAGTTAATATGAGCCCAATAATATATTTAGAATATATAAAACAATCTGAGTGGGTCCATTCTGCATAACGACTACTTTAACTTTTAATACTTAACATACATTTTGATGACATTTTGTACTTTTACTTGTAGTGGAGTACTTCTGCAGTGTTGTATTAGTACTTTTACCACTGTTAAAATCAGTGAAGGAACAGCTAAAATAGGGCAGAAGCTATTGAGGAAATCACGCAGGTAGAAACTTCCTGATCAAATTGAAGGAACAACTTTCCCAGCAGCAACAGGAAATTACAGAAAGTGATGAAATAAATTGCACAATAGAACGATCTAAAACCATGAGGATGCAGAAAACCCACATGAACCTGCAAACAGTGAATTCAGATGTCATAGCTGTCCAACAAAACAGGCCGAGCTGAGAGCGATTAAATGAACAGCCGTAATTAATGCTCTCTAACATTATGGTGGTTCACAGCAGACAGCGGGATTACTCTGACCTGGTGCTCTGATCCTAAAAACACAAAGCGGGTAATGGAGAATCACTGGTCATGCAGGCAAGTAAACAGAAAACACTCACATAGAGAACACTGACACATGCGAAGCAAAGCCCACTGTATTATGCAGATACGTCCCACTCCCATCTGCTCACTGCTATAATGATCACATGTTGCACTGACTGGATCAGGATTTCAACGGCTCTGCAGAAAAAATGGCGCATGCAGTTATAAAGAGCTCCACATGCAAACATCTATAGACATTTTGACAACTTTTTTTTCTCTTTCTCAGCAGCAGCTTCTGACGACGAGCTACTTAACAGGCAGCAGTGCCAGAAAACGGGGTCACGATTGGGCTGAATTTGCCCTGCTGCATTTCAATGACTGGGTACATTGTTGTCACCAGCAGTGAAAAACCCCCTGCTTCGGGAAATGCAAACGCATGCTGCTGGGACGCAAACACACAATGCCGCAGACACACACGCACACGTCCATATAATAATTCTCAACAATGCCACAGAAGCAGTGTGCAGACAAACAGACGAGAACACACACACAGTTGTTACTCCAGCTTTGCAAAGAGTAGCACAATCAGACCCGCTCGGTACAATGGTGTTGTTTGAATGGGGTCAAACAATGGAGCTCTTTGGCATCTGAATCGAGCCAGATGATGAGTGTCCCAGGAGGCTGAATAGGCGGCTTCAGCCTCCTACACACTCGCTCCTCTGGCCCTGATAATATGCATCAGTGCGCCGCCTGTTACTGTGCACTGAAATATCCGTTATTAGCATGGAAGCAGCAACTCATTAGCATCCAGGCTAATTCTATGGTGCTAGCTAATTTGCAAGTATGCATCTTCTTGCACAGATGCTACAACATACTAGCATCCTAGAGGAAGTAATTAGCAACAATATGCTTCATTAATAATCTCAACATTCACATGGGCTCACATTATTTACAGCTGGAAAACCCTCAAAACCAAAAGGGAAAGACGGTCAGTTTTTGCAGAATTATAGAGAAAATGACAACTTAGTCAGGAAATACTCCACAAATCAGCTGCACAAAACATACGTTTTACTATAATCCTTCAAAGGTTATTATATTTGGTCAGATCGCCTGGTTTGGAAAAGGCTGATTTCTGTTGCTTCTGTCTCAACCGACTCATGCATGAAAATGCTCAGCAGGTTATTTATGCTATCTGTTGCGCTGCAGGGCTGAAGCTCCACTGAGGTCACTGAGTTCGTGTCCTGGATTTTTTGGGGCTGGAGTTTTCAGCAACCTGTTGGGCCGTGTTTGGAAGGTCACTTTAAAAATGTTATAAGATACAGATTACTAGTTACCTTCTTAAGATATGTGATAAGTAATGATTTTTTTAATTGACATTAAGCATTTAGAACATTTTTATCAGAGGTAAACAAGCTTTACACTGCACTGTCATGTGAGAAAAAATATTGTTAATAATAGTTATAGTAATTCAATTACACTACTCTGTAATATGTATCTAGTTACCCCTGGAGGGCATTTAAAATATACAAATATTAAGGAGGCTGATTCCATTATTATTATTATTATTATTATTAACCTAACAACAACCTAAATTACTAATTTTTAACTACATTTAGGCAAAAAAAAAAGTACATAAATAAAGCTTTTTACCTTCATTTTACCATCAAGATTTTATTTAACAGTTTAAATTAAATTAAATCTAAATTATTTAGATTTTTCTTGTTGGGAAAGTCGATTTACAGATCATAAAATTCATCTTATTTTACAAACCAACATAGTTTTCAAAGCATGATTCAAGCCAATGACAAATGGTTACTGATATGATAATAACATTAAATGTATGTGTAAAGAAGCTTTGTATACAGGACTGCAGGATATTTATATAACTTATAAAGAAACAATAAAATCACAAGTGTGAATGAAGAGTGGAAAACACACTCATCACACAACAGGATATTGTTGCGACACAAAAAGGCAATTTATAAATCCTGTGGAAACCGGATTTCCAAGCAAAGGGAAGTTGAGTAAAATCGTGTTGTGACAGCATGAGACATCCCGTCCACAGAGACGGGAGCAGGTGGGGACGTGTGAGGAGGAGACAGACGAGAAAACTACTGGAAAAGTTCTCGATCTCAGCGTGACTTCCTCTGCCGAGTGCAAGGTGACGGCAAAGGAGAGCGAACAGGATGTGCTTTTTGGGAGGACGGAGCAGTTTAACTCACCTTTCTAATCAACAGACTAATGAGGGAGTCAGAGAGGATGATGGAGGGAAAAAGACAGAGAGAGAGAGACCTCTTTGGACATGCTCTCTTCCAGGCCTCTGCCTCTTTTTCTCTCCCTCCAAGAAGGATGACAAAATGGGATGATTGTGAAGGGGCGCCTGGTTACCCTGGTTACAATAATGAGGGCATTGCGTGGTAAATCCAATTTGCCGTGGCACTCTCTGAATCATCTGAGCGTGCACGTGTGAGAGTTAGCGCGTGCGTGCGACACATTGGGGCTTCATGTGTGTGATGGACGTAACATGGCACAAACTCATGCATGTGGACACACACTCATGCTCTGACACACACCACAGAGAATATTCAGGGGGAGAGAGCAGGTCAACGGTAGATGCCATGTAGAGGTGACATAAGGCATCTGAAAGCTGTGAACCTGAAGATTAATCTGAGATGAAGCTCATTTTTAGTAAAAATGTAGTTCTGGTTCGGTGCCTGTTCAAATGTTGGACGTTTTTAAGGGTTCAGAACATTATGATGTTCGAGTGCGGCTTGGCGCCCTTTCCCGCATGTCCTCCCCTCTGTCTCCCCCCTTCACTCTATCTACTACTAATGTCAATAAAACGCTGAAAAATGGCCAAAAATATATATATAAAAAAAGACTAGAGCCTGACAAATATATGATTTAAGAAAGAGTAAGAAAATATATCCTAAATAACCAATATGGCAGCTGATATAGTACATTTTTGAGCTGGCATGAAAAAAGGCCTTTTTTATGTGGATTGTGCATCGATTTTTTACCACTGTGTAATTACACCTAGAGAGCAACTTTCTCTAACATAAAACTTTATGAAATAATATTTAACATTGTTATACATTATTATACATTCTGCAAACAATGTACTATATTGTCAGCCAATTCTATAAATGATAAATGAAAAAAACATATAAAATAAAAAGCTAAATAAACATCATTGCCGTTTAGTGTCAGTAAATTGCTGACTATTTAAAAAAAAAAAAATCATGCCAAGCATGTTTTTCTGCATTATATATTATGTAAAAAAAATTAAAAAAAAAGTCTGTATAAAGGCAGATATCTGACAGCATATACATGATGCTGATATGCCTTTGATAGGCCAAAAATAATCACCTGATATATCTGTCAGGCTCGAGTAAAAACACAGGTTTATGCATTTTTTCGTACTGGAAGAAATAAACTGTAGCTCACACGTCCTCACAGAGGATCTTGATGCTATTTTCTATCAACCAGTCCAAGTAAAAGACAGTCAATCACAACCACAAAGACACAAGCAGGTAAAAACCCAAACCATCCAAATCTCAGAGCTGCTGCAGACGACGGTGCAATCAGGGTGATTGAAATACCACAGGACTATCTGGAGTCAGAGGTATTTAACCAGAAAATTAGTCTGTGCAAACAAGAGAGAATCTGAATATATGAGCTTGCAAATGAGTCGTGAATTTAGCTCAAACTTCCCAGTTTGCAGCATCCACTCCTGCATTATTCAGGGAAGCAGCACCTGGACAAACAGGCAGACTGCAGCTCTTTGAAAACACTGCCTGGTTTAGTGAGCACTGTGAGCACGGTGAGATAAAAGAAAACAGCCAAGTTATGTTAATAAAAAGCAGGAACAACTGGTAGATATACCTACTGTACGCATATTGATATCTTTTCATCTTTATGTGGTTGTATGTCCTGACTCTGCGGTACATTTTGTGACTGAATAATCCCAGCAGACGCCTTCTTGTCAGTGTGAAGTCTTCAACTCTTTTTGTGCTGTCACCAAATCCTATTTCTGTGCTCTCTCCCTGTCTCCCCCTGTCCCTATTGTATTTTGTCTTTCCCTGTTCCACAAATGGATCCTTTTCTCTCTCTCTCGCTCATTTACTCTTTGCCTTTCTGTCTCCGTCCCAGAGTGCACAGAGGGCATCAGACAATGGCTGCAATATACAGCCGCTGCACGCCAGCTGTGCAGACTGGCACCGCAGAGACGGCAGTGCCCGTGTTGTGCCCTGCTGCTGCCGGCTACACCTGAAGGGAAGAGATAACAGGCGGCTGAAGCACTCAACCACATGAACCAGCAGAGCACGGCCTCATATCTGTTCGTTTGTGTCTGACAATATATAAAGAAGTGCTGCAGCAGCAAAGCGTGTTTCACTGTTCAGATCTGTTTGGGATTTGTTTAAAGAGGTGTAATTGACCCATTAATCCAGTGCTGAAGCTGTGTGTGGAGCTGAGCAGAGGTAAAAGTGATTTAAAGAATCCGAGGGGTAGTTTTATTTCTCCTAGCTTTTCCAAAACCCAAAAACAGAACAGGGAAAGTGTAAGGAACATATTGAGCTGTGTTTATCTGCTCTAGGTGTGTCTGAAAAACTAGCTTGCTACCAAGACAGCAGTGCAGTTCAAGCATTGTTTTCAGGGCCAAGGAGCATGTCATTAATGACTTACTCTGTTCTGCTTTTTATATGATTTTGTGAGGTTTACACTCAAAGCCAAGGGCCGTCAGTTTGTGCTGGGCTTTCAAATAAAGCAAAAATAATGTACGTATGCCTAGTTAGCCCATCACTGTTTTCACTTTCTTACTAAATTCATGTTTTTTTTATTAACCTATATCAGTGATGCTACCACGGAGACAGTTCACTGAGGGGTGATGGTTAAAAACTATGATAATGGAAATCTTATTGTAAATATGCCATAACACATTTTGTCCTCCTAATATTTCTGCAGGCCGGCTGGAACCTTTCTTCACCCAAAGATAATTAGCTGGCATATCCTTATGTTTGTCATTTCACACATCAAACCTGACATTTATCAGCTACAAGTGAGAATTTGTTTTTGTCTACTAAACGTCTGTTTAATCAAAGATTTGTTGTAACACAAATAACTAAGAATTTCAAGGTGAATCTTCCACCATTCTTATTTCAACCTGCATATGTGTAGCAACAGTAACAGCAGCTCAGAGTTCTTTAAAGTACACTCATACCGTCAAATCATCTCGTTATGACTGAGCAGATTTCTGGCAGTTAATATCCCTCCGCAGCCCCGAGCGGTTCATTAAATGTTGCATAATCTAAGTACTATTTCTGACAGGAACACGTTCCTGTTGGGGAGATCCAGAAGCCAGATGAGGAGGGTTTCAGCAGGGTGGAGCAGTTGAGTGGCAAGAACTCTGAAAACCACAGTTTCCTCTCCCACGCCACCAAGAACATCACTGTGTGTATTACATTACACAAATATCACAGCCAACACCTGCCCAGTACAAGGGGAAGTGAACTTTCATAACTAGAGAACAAAAGGAACTGATGCAATGTTCTCTGGATGGGTTTATTACACAAGTATTTGACCTTCGCAGCTATAAATTTATGGCTTGCTGCACTATTCCTGTCAACATGTGCGTTTATATGCATCAAACATCTGGATTGAAGTGACAGAGCGAGCATGCAGAGGTGGGATACATGCAGAGATGCATTGTTCGACGAGAAGAGGAAGGGAGGATATCACAACACAGCTTCTGAGAAACAGGGTGGGGACGTGGAGGGAAGGTTGGGCAACAGTGTGTAAAATAACATTAAGTGCCTATTGCAGCTGCAATTCTGTGAGAGTACAACAGAGCGCACATGTGTCACAGCGGCCATAAAGAGTGTCACAGTTAGGAGGCGGGTGCAGGATATATCCCGAGTCGGAGGATGACAGAACTGGTCACTGAAAGTGTTACACATGTAGCCTTTCTGCCCCGATGGTCAGTGGAACAGGGGCAGCGGGAGCTGGGCTGGAAACTGTAGTGACAGCTCATCATCACGCATGAGGGCATTCAAAAAACCAACCAAAGACGCTCTGTATGTGTGTGTATGTGTGTGTATGTGTGTGTATGTGTGTGTGGGTTTTCCCAGTGTCTGGCTTTGCATCAAGCCACTCCAGAGTGATGGCATCTGTCATGACGACACATCTGTCCTTCTCCCTGGAGTGTCAGCATGGACGACTTACAGCAACATATATGACCTACATACATGTACATTTTTGTCAAATAGACATGACGCCTTGAGACTCTTTTTTTGGGATTGAACACCATTCAAAGTCTAAAATCTAGATATTTCATGCAAAAAATAAAAAAATTATGCTTTATCTGGCCACAAAGGTCCCATTGAGATGCTGGATCTCTTCTCACAGGGATCAACACGGCAACATGGCAGCTTCACATGAAATAAACTGCATCTGAAACAACATGTTTACTTCAGGGTAGCATCACAGAGGTGATGATATTTTGCAGGTCATTCCATGCCCATGGTGCGTAGAAAATGAAAGCCATTTTACCAAGCTCTGATTTAAAGAATCGGATTAATAAATCTTATAGTTGCTGGTAAGAAAAGAAAAAAAGCTGCACGTAAAGGTAGAAGATTTACCACTCAGTGTCTTAGCAAAAAACACCAGGTGCATTTTTTCCCCCTGAACCATTCAAACGATTCATAATCATATATCAAGTGTGAGCAATCACACACACACACACACACGCACATATATATATATTGCATAAAAAGTCAATGCAAAAATACAAATAGATACTAATAGACATGAATATGCAAAATTTGTGTCGTATGTGCAGGTTGCGATTTCTCAATCTGAGTAAGGAATTCATGTGTCGTGCACCCTGAAGCTAAATAAAGTTGAGATTCGATCTGAGCTTCATTCATAAAATAAGGTTTCTGATATGGGACGAACAAATGTATCTGGACTAGCAGAAAAAATTGTCATATTTGGTGTGAACTCACCATTAACTGACCTAAAGTTCGACTCTAATTAACTTATTTTTATAAAATAATATGTAAAAAGTCAAATCTGATGAAGCATTAAATGCAAGCTTTCAGTATTTGACCATTTTGGAGACTCAGTGCTAAAGACAGTTTGTTGGTGCCCAGACAGAACTCAGGTTGGACTCCCGGACCTGCTGGTCGCAGCACTGACGTACGATTAAAACCTGTTAAAAGAAACGGATTTCAGCTGAGAGAATCAGAGCGAGACTCTCTCACAGCATCAAGTCCGTCTTTCCGGTTCATCAGCATTTGAATGTTTCTTCTCTCCGGTGAAGCCAGCATGGGTTTAACTCAGGCCAGCATCTTGCACGCAACAACACACACACACACAATTATGTTTGTCTGGCATCCCTCTGAGGGGAATGGACACTCAATAAAGCCACATCCTGGCCACCATGAAACCCAGGAGTTCCACTGAGAAGCACAAAGAAGAAAGTGGCAGCCCGGTCCAAGCCCGGTGACATGGGAACCATGAGCTCATGAGCGGTGATGCCATGTACTCAGAGGATGCCAGATCTTTCAGCCCTGGCCCCGAGACGCTGAAACCTCTGATCGGTCAGTCTGATGCTTTTCAGAAACAACTTCTCATGTGTGTCCTGAAGGATTCAGAGAAACAATGAGATGCTGGGAGACATTTTTGGTGTCTGAAAGCAACTAAACTAACTAAACTACGCGACGATCTGGAAAGTACACAATAAATCCTGGACTCCAACAAGTATCAGGAAATAAAAAGGACGTTGGATCAAGTAATTTTATGTAATAAAAATTCCTTAATATGAAATGTATTCTATGCTTCGGATACACTTCTTTTTATTATAGCAGTCAATATATTGTCATGACAAACATCTGCTCATGGTATTTATCACAATATATTTTCCTGGTACTGCCCGTGTTGTTTTTCCATTATGGAGCTCTTTCAGAGTGAGTTTTCTTTCAAACATCGTGCCTCGTGAGTCATCGTGAATGATGCTTATGAAACACAACAACAATAACAAGAGAAAGAAGACAAGGTCATCCTGAACTTCTCTTTAATTTCCTCTGGATTGTAACAACAACAACAACAAGCTACTTCATCGATTCTATTTGCTCTCTGTTATGCGGCTGTCAGAGGTCGGGCTCTCCGGTGCTGCAGCACTGTGGGAGTGACTTTGTGCCAAACTCTCCAAACACTAAGTGCATTTCCAACCACCTGTTTTATTTTAGTGGTGAACATAGTGGAGCATTCAGGAGGCTGATATTTCCCTCAGGAGGTGGTGGAGAACAAAATAGAGTTAAAAATACAAACTCTTTTTGGAAGACTCTGTTCAGACTTGGTTTTATAATGTGTCTTGGGTGATCGGATCACAAGTGGACGGATGAGACACATCCCCGTTTATATCATGTGTCTCCAGAAGTGTCCCGCTGACTACTTGTCTTCAAATTCCGTTACTACCCACAACACTGCTGCCAAAAGGTGAAATTGCCCTGAGCACATTTATTACGATAACAACAACTCAAGTTGCTAGTTGCCATCTTGCTAGCAATACCCTCCTAACAGTAACGATATGAGTCGTCACTTTTTGGTGTGACGACTCATGTGTCGTGTGGTTTGAGTGATCCGATCACATCATCTTGGACCCTGTTTAAAGGGCAACAAGTTAACTCAATATGCAAGTGGGACTGATACAAAAATCCTGCGTCTGTATGTTGCATGTGCTGTGCATGAGCGCCAGCTTGACTTCCAGGAGCTGCTGCTGCAGACTCTTCTTTATCCTCGTCTATCCTTTGAGCCGTGAAGCCACTGAGCCAAACTTTCAGTCTGGGTTGACGGCTATTTTGCTTGTGTTTATATGACTGCAGCACGCAACAGGGTTGTAAGTTGTAGGTGATTTAAAAGAGACAACAGAATCAGGTTAATTAAAATAACCGCTCGTCTCATCACTAATGTTTACAGCTTGTTCCAGCCGCCCCTCACAGGCACTAAAAAGTACATATTGCAGCTGAATTCACAAAAAAGAAAAAACATATTTTCTCATAGCTACAGTTTTGTGGTTTGGAGCCATACAGACAATTTGGGTTTTTATCAGTGTCGTCTGTTTCATAGATTTCCCCATTTTTAATTGCTCTTTGCACCATAAATTAAATTCATCCTCATATTTTTTGGGGATGGCTGCAGAAATCTCAAATCTCGCAAAACCAAAACTATCTGCAGGGCAAAATTTAACAGTTCTTTTATTACTTCTGAACTCTTTAAAAACATATTATAATGACAACAGTAGTACGTTCTACAAGCCATATATGGATACAGGCTGCATATACACGCTTCAGACATACATGTAAACCAGAGCTACAGCAGAAAGGAACACGTACAACACGTGCCCTCCTTCTTTGGGATATACACAGTTTTATTTCATTCTCCCCTCCCTCGGTCTCTCACTCTCTCCTTGTCTTTCTCTTTTTCCATTAGTCTTTCTCTCTGTGTTCACAGGCAGCCCACGCAGCAGCCCCGCTTGTTGACTTTATTGTGTAAAATTACAGAGAAAGGGCCAACACGACTCCACGCTCACATGTGCCCTAAAAGCTTGTGAATTGAATTATTTTCAGTGTGAGAGAGGGACGGAGAAACATGCAGATGATTAAGGAAGAAGAAAGAGAGTGGGAGAGAAATAAAGGGAATGCGAGGGGGGAGAAAGTGAGCAGCGAGGGAAACGGAGAGAGAGAATCATCTGCAGCTACAGCTGACAACTGGAAAATGTGCCGAGGCAATATGTAATCTCCTCTGATGTAGTTTTACCTCCCAACGCCGCCTCCTGCATCAGTGGCAGCAGAGGCTACAGTAGTGAGGAGGCGCGTTGCTATGGAGTGGGAAGATTTTCAGAGAGTGAGCACCATTACAAATCTGGTTGGAGAGGAGAGGAGAGGCAGGGGGATAATGAAGATCAGAAGGGAGAGAGGGAGGGAGAGAGGGAGGGAGGGAGAGAGGGAGGGAGGGAGGTCGCAGGGCACGAGGACGATAAGTGAGAAGAGAAGCTGAGGGAGAGAAAGAAAGAAAGCAATAAAGCAAATGCATCAAGGGCAGAGGTGAGGGACAGAGAGGTGAGAGACAACAACAGAATAAAGCAGAAGAAAAATGTGCAGGCAGGTCACAGACGCAGAACAATACAATCTGTTAAAGTGTTTTATCTTAACACCCTCCATTAAGGCCTCACCTCCATTCAAAGTAAAAAACCAACGGCCTGACAGATAATTAACGAGACAGTTTTCACCGTGTTTTTCTGCACAACTCGCCACCAGAACGCGTGTATTTCTGTTTTTTAGCTTCTGCATTATTCATAAAATCAGCCCGATGATCCTTTGAGGAGCACTTTGCCCTCAGCACGGAGCCAGAAACAGGGAGAATAAATTGCCATCTTCAGAGGAAGCAGAGACGTTTTCATCACACACTATGACACCGTGGAGTCGAGAACAAGAGCAATCTTTTGTGTTGCTTCACTTCCCTCTGAGCTAAGTAGAGGAAACAGTATTGTGTGTGTGGTGGAGTGAAATAAAGACAGTATTTAGCATTCAGTCATATTATTATTAAACTGTGGACGCCCCCTGCTGGTGACTGCTGGGAACACAGAGGTTTCAATCAGGAGGGAAACAAACAACAATGGGGACTTTTTCTTAAGTTTTAGAGGATTTTTTTAAAACAAATAACTGGTTATGAGGTCTATTAACTAAAGAAGCAACTTGAACAAAAAATACACAAAAGCACTAAAAACAAATGCCTTAAATTAAAACACAAACTGACCAAATGCATTATTTTCTTTTCCACCGTGTCGCCATGTAAGCTAAAAAAAAAACCTACAGCAGAACCAACGAACACAGAAAACTCATTCAAAAGCTATTTACACGTCTCTCACAACGACTAACCAGCACAGTGACAACAGTCTGAAGTGTCTCTGTGATGCATCGCATGGTCACAGACAGTGACGAAGTAAAAATACGTTTCATTCACAGTAAAGAACAGAGACGTTCTCCCAAAGCAGCGACACATCATATGAATCTGTCAAATGATTGCCACTAAAAATACAACAGTAAAAATAAATAGATGTGGAAATATAGAGAAAAAAAAAGAATAAATAAGTAAATAAAAAAGGTTAATATCTAAAGAGAAGTAATAAAATAATAAATAAAAAGACAAAAAAATATATTTAAAAAATATACACAAAATAAAAAAAAATGATGGGAAATGCTTTTAATTAATTATTATATTTTTTTTCCCGCTTTCTATTTACATATTTTTTTAATGGCGCTCATGACTCCATGTGACCTACATCACACACACGTATCTGGATGACTTTGGTGTTAATGTTTTCATTAATAACACTTGTGCATGCAGGGAAGGGATTAAACCCCCATCCCTGCAATTTACAGGCACTGACGTTCCTGCCCTGAGCATTGAACTTGAACATTTTTTCAGGGTAACCTATATTTCCTTCTGTGCACACACACACACACATCAGAAACAGCTCCGAGTTCACAGGACACTTTGACACGAAGAGCCACGAAGAACCAAGCGAATCACTGCGGTTATATAAGCTCAGCTTCCCATTTCCACAGTGAAAACAAGATGATGTAAGATTGAGTAATTTTTGAGGGTGGAATTTAATTTATCTCCTCAGTGTTTCCACATTGACAGTGATGTCCTGATACACACATACAGTACGTTACGTACTGCGTGACAGTCACACACACACTTCTGCAGGCAACAACAAAGGAGAGTGGGCCGTCAGAGTGACTCATCTCACTTGTAGATATGAATAACTCACTGAATGTAAGTGTGTGGTTGGCAAGGCTGCAGCTTATAACACGTGTGAGAATTTATTTTTTTTATTAATCTGTACACAAGTTAACAGAAAGATGTAACGCCAGCAACAGGATTTCTTTAAAGGGACACTGTGTAATGATCTAAGTAATTTATTACCTCAAATCAACGTCTTCATTCATAAATAGTTCCCCATTGGTGTAAAATAACCCAAGCCAACAGTCTGACAATACCTCCTGAGCGGAGAATCACTTCTCTGTTTTTACATAGCGCGCCCAGGTCCACGGAGGCTGCCATGTCTTTCCGGCCTATAAAAAAACTACGAACTGCCGAGAGGGAGAAAAAGTACGACCATACACGTTCTCGCTTAGTCACAGAGAAGCGATACCAGCGCGAGAAGCAGCGACACGGTCTTGTTACTTTCCCAGCAAATTTGAGAACCTGCGGTGCATTTTTGTTCATAATGGAAGACCACACTTATGCCGTGTCAAATGAGAAGGAATCCTCATCGCCAAAAAAGCGCAAAAGAGAAATAAAAAGACAATGGGACCGGCGAAATCTTGAATCTCGACCCATTCCGCCTACCGTGGTTCCAAAGAAGTTGCAACGCACGTTTGGGGCTAGAGAGCGAATGCAATATCAAATTTGAACACTAGATGGGAGAAATAATTACACAGTGCACGTTTAAATTCAGAGTAAAAATTCAACACCAAGAAATGCACTGACACTTCCATAACAAATGGCCAAAAACAGACCATTCAGGTTTAAACAACATCTCAGCGAAGAGGCGATCAACTGTATTGATCCTGCAAAGTGGGACCTTTAAAAACCAAATATGGGTCGATGAGAACACTCCTGACTAGACAGCCTGACTATAACTGCACTTTATCTGCACCAACACAACAAGACGTCATGAAGGACACTAAATATTACACTCATAATGTCCATTATAGCACATAACACAAGGTAACCACTCACAGGAGCCTTATTGTTTCCTGTTAGCTGCTCAAAGTGCCATTAGAGATCTTCAGGGGACTTTTAACCGGAGCTTCTTTCCACTTCCTCTTCTTGTCCTGTTATTATTTGAACCTTTTTATTAGTACTTTGGAGGTCATACAACTTTAATTCTAGTAATCCTATTTGTTGTGCTTGACAGAGCGGATCCAATAAAAGCTGAAGTGTTTGAATTTATATTCAGAAGTGTTGTAAAAAATATCATATCTATGCTCAAGGCCTCTCTGTGGTGGCTGCTGGTTAAACTCCACAGAGATAATCAGCAGCGGACAAAGGAGGAAATAATCAATAACCTTTAACCTCAGTGCTTCCTGTCTGAAGCGTTGGCTGCTGCTGCTGATAGTCAGATTACAAAGATTGGAGGGAACAAGTTTCCTACCAGAGGAACTACGAGACAATCAATGAGATTATCGAAATAAAAAGTGCTGAGGTAAAACTGTCTCTACAAGTCTCCCCACAGTGTGTCAATACTTCTTCCACCACTGCTCATGTCTCTGTAATGGCTACTACACAGCAAGAAATTGGCTTAAGTTACTTGATACTATCCTCACATCCAGATTGTACTATGGATGAGGGAAAAGTCTTTTTAATTTCATTGCTCTTTTTAGATTATTTCATTTAAGATTATGTGTTTTCTTATTAGTAAATTATTCTTGCAGTCATCAGAATCTACCTGCTCGAGTGTAATGAGTTTTGGCGCCTCTAATAAACAACATTGATCAAACGTCAGGCAGTGTTCTCTTAAAAAGCTGAAACAACTCAATGCCGAGCACACAATTATCAAATCTATCTCACACAACCAGGCATACCCTCTCTTAACAACCGAACAAAGCTTTTATGCTTCGTGGAGACATTTCATTGATCCCCAGGGAGAAAATTAAATACATTAGTATGCAGAGAAACACATTATTGTCTCCCACCGTCCTCGTCTCCGCTTCAAAAACATCCTCATAAAAAGGAGCTGACAGGATGTGGGATGAGGACGAAACTGCACTTTACTCAAGACACAAGTTGAGGCGACTGGATCCTTTCAGCTCAGCAACATTCAGACAACAGTGTGCACTTAAGTTTCAACTCATCCTCCTAATGTACCACGGTGGTCTGCACTTTACACTACACACATGTTCTCACTGTGTTGATGTATCCGTAGTTTATATTTGTCAGCAGAAATACTAAAAGGACAACGTGTTCTTCTTTTTTCCGGGACATTACAGTTTGTAAATAACA
>CAFUXE010000076.1:777391-808951 GCA_903364295.1 Serranus cabrilla
GGTGTGTGACGGCCACTCACCCATCAAAGAGCAGCACCCCGGTGATTCTGCCCATCCCCGGGACAGATACTCCCTGCAGGGCATGAGAGGTGCCAGTTAGCAGCCTGGACCTTTTGAAGCTAATGATTCACTGTGTCTGCAGCCCGGCCTGTACTCTCTGACTGAGAGCGGTCACAGTAGCTGTTGTGGTGCTCGGCTGCATTTCCCTTCCACTGCTTTATCTTTAATGCATGAGTCAGTGGAACCCAACTCCCTCAGTCCTGGGGAGGAACAGAGGCAGGACTCTCCCCAGGAACGAGCACCTATCGACGGGCAGCATCTGAAGCGGAGAGTGCACACCCTGCTGAAATGTGATGCCTCCGCACCGAGCCCCCGGGGAGGCAAGGTGCACGGATGGACAGGAGGTGGGGCTTAGTCAGCCACCTGAGGAGGCTGCAAGGGAGACGGTCAGTCAAAGACGCCAGGACACGGACGGAGAGTCTGAGTGTGCAGGAAAAATAGGCTGCTTTGTCAGGACACAAGTCTGACTCGCCACATTTAGAGTGCTAATTCTGAGTTAAATATGTAACAAAAACGCAGTCCAAAGAGGAAGCAGTCACAAGGGAGCCTGAGGGGACAACTCTTTCTGGTTGTTCAAAAAAAACGCCCATACCAAATGGATAAAATACTGTATAATTAGCTATTCAAATAAAAGCTCCTGAGTAATTCCAAAGCCACTGGAGGGTTTTTATCTGCATACCCAGCAAGAGTAAATATAGGATTATCTGACCCCTGATGTACTTCAGCAATCTGAAGGACCTTTGCATCATCTAGAGTTAAATATCTTTCTTACCACCAGAGGGCTCAAGAGAATTACCTTTTCTCTGGGCTTCATTGATATAACAAATCATTTGTGAAGATGAAAAGAACTAACATCAGATATAAGACTATCATAATGTTCAGTTTTATATGAATTAATATAAGAGAGAATAAGACCAACACTGAGACAGAGTGGGAAAAAGATTTACTGCCTTCTATGAATTTCATTAGATCAGTCACAGTAAAAGGCCTCAGCATTAGTCTTTGTGTATATTAATAAACTGTGTATACACAGCTGCCACTGCAGGAGAGGGTAACATAATTAAAGTGTTCCTCCAGCCTGCAGTAGCTTTTATTTTCTCACCAGCTCAGAAAACATAGAAGAGGTCTTGAGTCAAACTATCAAACAAAATATCTTGTTTTTTTACCATTTGTGCAGCCAGCTGAAGTTTGGAGACCGGCCAACTCTCCCACTGTACTTTTCTGAAGATGTGTAACTGGACAATGAAGGTTTTTCTTGGTTTGTTTCTGCTCAGTAAAAAACAAAAACAAACAGTAACCACGTCCACAATAAGTGAATTTGTCCCTTTTCCCCATATTGGTTGGTTGTACAGTACAATCATGCCAAGTAAAGAAAAGCCCAGAGTGACAAATATTTTGAATCTTCAGAGTATTTTAGGAGAGCTGGTTGGCCAAACAGCTACCTGGGGCTAAATCAACAGTAACTGATCACTAAACTGCAATATGTCAGGATTTCATTTACTGTCACAAGACTATGACCTCTAGTGTCAGTGTTGCCCACTGCAACCAGATGTTCCCAGTTCAGGTAGATGACAGTGGGTAAAAACAGTCAAAGTCACAGAAACACACACTCTGTACTTGCCTTTATTCAAATAAAACACAGCACCTTCCTGCCTCAGTCAGAGCAAACAAGACTTCCTTCAGTGAAAAGCATGTCTTGCCATTTGGTTTATCTGTGTCAAAAATATAATAAATAAAAACAGTCAACAAAACAAGACAGAATTCTACAAATACACACAACACACAACCCAACCAGAGAACACACATTCAGTATTTGGTACCCAATGAAATACATCAAATATACTGCAACATTCAAGTCCTGTGATTTCTGAGTATATAAGTTCACAACATGACAATATATGGAAATACACTGAAAATATCCTGTGTTTACTGCAGATACATGTTGGTTTTCTTCTTAACAACAAACACGAAACTGACCAGTTTGGTTTACACGACACTGGCCTCAGAGAAAGTTACGTTTACTAAACAAACATGTGCTTCTGTTGGCTGGTGTTGTTGGAGGTGCTGGAGTCAAGTCACTAACCGAGTACAACATCTGAAGCTGCTCGACTGCCTGAAATACATTTGGCAAACCTTACAGCAAGGTGTCGGTATGATTGTGCTCAAGACGCTAAACACTAGAGCTAGGTTACAATATCAAAAATAGACAGGGCCTTAATGAGGCCACACTCACAGAAGGCACGTACAGTTCAGAAGGACTACAGTACAAACACCAAAGTTCTACTCGTTTCTGCCGGTTTCTTCAGCACACTACAGCTACGATGTTTTCACTCGGCTCGCTGTGAGCACACAGATGGTTCAACTACCAGCCTGTTTAAGACCTTTGGCTATGTATGTGGATTAAATGTTCCAAGTTGGTGATATATTCACAAGGCAACAATACATTAAATATCCTATTTGTGATACAAACTCTTAAGACAAGAGTGGGTAAAAAGGGAAAGATCATAAATATCAGCAACAACGTGTGCACAACAGCATGGTTGATCCTGAGGTTTGTTTCTACAAAGACCCCTTTCAGAAGACAAACATGAGCCAGAGGAGTCTGGCAGGTCCATCTGCTTAATCCGGAAACAATCACGAGTTGACATTTTTAAAACCTTTTTGACACTCATAACACCTCTCAACAAAAACATGCTAATTGTAGATGGACTCTTGAATGACACTTGGAGAAATCTTGTAGCTTGTCCCTGGAAGTTAACATTAGCTACCACTAGGAGGCACCAGACGTCAAATATAGCCCTGAAGAAGCATTCAAGGGATTTAGATGAGACAAAGAAAACATTTCACATGTATTACAGAAGTGGAACAAAAGCAGGATGCACATAGTGACGGATTTCAAATCTTATTCATATTCAACTGACAACAAGCTTATCCAAACTGCAAGAAATAACAGAACTTTTAAAAGAATCTATTCCTCTTTGTGAACTAATTAGTACAAACCATCTGAATGCATCCATTTGGTCCTTCAGTTCATTAACGGATCACAATAAAGCTCTTCTATAACCAGAGTAGGTGTGCAACAAAACAGGAAATGCAAGTGGCATGTGCAAAATTGCAGTTTACAGAGGTCTGTCAATAAGTCCACAAACAATGTAATAATCAGAGCTCTCAATACAATTGTAAGTACCACACACACTGGCCAATTACCCATCTGATGCCGATGCAAACCATCAGCCTGACACAAAAGAAGGAGGGATGGGGATCGAGAACCGGTTAAAAATTCTTTCATCCACTGTAATTAAAAGCCTCTCCTTTAATCAACGCATGCATGTTTTTCTGACAGGTGTGCAATGCAAAACTCATGGCTCTACGCTGCTGAGGACTTGCAACAAAAAGTTGTCATGGCGAAGAGGAAACAATCCAAAGTGTGGCTTAATTTCACTTGTAACGTCTGGAAAACTATTAAGCAACTAGCAAGGGTGGAAACACCAGCAATATGATGAAACATCTTCCTATGCAACATGGGATTAAACTCCAGGAATGCCATGTATTTGACACTGCTCCCCTTGGTTTTCTCACATAAATATCCTATTCTCCAATTTACTCCGCTCTGTGTTCAGAATCAAGAAATTACAAAACAGCTGCGTTGATGCTGAGAAGCTGGGGAGGCCTACTTCTTTCCGAAACCACACAGAAAACTGATCAGGAATCGATAAAGAATTGGAGTGACAGGTAAAATGGATAATGGCATTATCATAGATAAAATCTCATCATGTCCCATCCCTGACTAACAGTAGGGGGGTCTCTATGTGTACAACGTTCAGCATTGAGCCCAGTGGTCCAGACCTTGTGGGACAAAAATGAGGGGTTTTACGTTATCAGACTTTAAAAAACGTTTCTTTTTTTTTTAATTTTTCAAAGAAATGTTATGTGGGAAATGGAGTCATTTTACCCCTTATACTGTTCAAATAAGAAAGAAAAATAACCATTTAGTTGGCCAACATGATGTCACACAGGTCATTTTAAAAAGGCTAACAGGGATTGAACCACCCAGGCTCATCTTTTACACATTCAAATGAGGTACAATAACTTCACTCTGTTAACATAAGAGACGTGATGTAACAAATGTAAGGCATGAACATTTAAAATCCACCTGTGTATTTCCTGTAACAGCCTCCTGTTTGTTTTTGTAAATCACCTCAGGCCCGTTGAGGAATCAATACCTTCTAGATCAGGTTTCCATTTGTCGCAGTGTCACCCTAAGGCTTACGGTCAGCTTATATGTGTGCGAGTTGCAGTGTATGCGCACATGCGTGGAGGGAATTGCGCAGCCAACACGGCATTGTGTAACAGCATGTGAATGTGCTCAAGTTCCACCCAGTTAATCTGTACAGTGCTGTTTGTTGGAGGGTCATCATGTACACAATACATTCAGGGCGAAATCCTTCTCCTTAATACATATGGCTCGTGTGTGAGAGAAGAGGAGGTGTGTTGAGCTCACCTCCCTAGTTTCTTCACTTCCTTCTTTATATCAGTCAAGCTATATTCATCTAAATCCTGATTGTCTGCAGCTTCCTTTGTGTCCATTCTTCCCCTTCCATCCCTCCATACAGCAGTCCACACAAGGCCTCATCATTCCATCTTCTCTGGGTCTATATTGTCCAGGTCGATATCAGGCGACGCCACACAGCACATGCACAGTTTTTGGGTGATTAGAGAGATCTTATCTGCAGTGAAGGGGGAAAAAGGGAAAAATCAACAAGAAATCATGCAGTAGACCATAACAATACAGTGCAATATGAACGCATGAAAATGAAATTAGTATCAGGAAGGTGCATTCTTGAACTGTAGCTTTTATATTTGCTCTATAGCACCATTTACAGTATGTGGGCTTAATATTACACTGAACTTTGAGACGCTAATCTCAATCACTCTTCAGCTCTTAACACTAAGAGACTAAGTTTGTACATGTGGAACTTTTATCTGGTCTACATGCAACTTACAGTAAGACTAGTAAGCTACTTTAACAGGTTATCCATAATAACAGGAAACAACTACAGTCATTCAGAGGAAGATTTTACAGCTTACATTCCAGGACTTTGAATGTTATTAATCAGCAAAGCAAAGCACTGATTCTGGCCTGTTGCAGCTGTATCTCTGGTGGTATATCTGTCTATGAGTACCAAGAAATTGCAGCACAGAAATTAAGTTTGAGGTAATTTGGAGACAGCGTCAGGCTTACAGTCAATCCACCAGAGAGCATTAATTTTTCAACTGAGAAATCTCCTGCTCAGTATGTACCCTGGATAAAACAAATGCAAAGGATCTGTATCAAGATAGTTTCTTTACATTATGTGCGTATTACTACTGTCCCATATCAGGCTAGCAACTGTTTGTGTATGTGTACTGCAAGCAGCAACAGTCACAGTTCAGGGGTCACAGTTTGGTGCATGCAGAATACATGTATGTACAGTGGACTGATGGAGGACTTTGTGTCCGTGTTGCACCACCGCAGTTGAGAATTTGAATGCTCCCTTCAAAGTCAAGGTGCAAGAGCAGAATGAGATGAAACCATTTCTCAAGCATTTTTCATTTATACTGACATTTGGTCAAGTTGGAAGGAACTGTCACCCTCCTCCTGATGCAAAAATGTGATTTATTCATTATTTCACTTTTGTTGAATTACTAGTTTTATAGCATTAGAGATACGTTTCAGTTTTACAGTCTGTTGCCTTTGGTGAAGGTGTGTGTTCACTGTTCAAACAGCAATTGCAGTTTCTCACCGATCATTTTTCCGAGGAAGGCTGGTCTGGAGCTTGCCGGCAAGTGGATGCAAATGAAGTAGACTGGTGCACCAGACAACGCCACAGCAATTCCCACCAGGGAGTTGATGGTGTCGCTGTAGAGGGGAACCACTACCAGGAATACGCTGCACACGCAGTAGACGATCGGAAAGAACAAAGACAGCTGCAGGGAGGGGAGAGAGGACAAGGGCACCGTCAGAAAAAAGGACAAGCAGAAAAGAGCAATGGAGGTAACCAAAGGTTGGAGAGAAGAAAAAGTAAAAAGAACAAGACAATGACATTACCAAATATTAGTTTAAAGCACATGTCTATGATGATTTAATGTAGCTCTAATCGCCCTTCTATTGCTCAGCCTGTATGCAGTGCAGTCACTTATATAGTTGCTAGGATAATCAAATAAACAGAGAGCAGATTCAAAGCATCATGGCCTTTTAACATCGTCATAACTCAAAGCCACTGCTGAGGGGGGTCAGGCCAGCAAAGGAAGCACCACTGATGGGTAACAGATGTAAATAAAAGTCTAAATTGCTTGAAAATTTTAAGTTTTAAGAGACACCACGATATAAGATCATCACAATTTAGAAAAATATCATTTCTAATAATAACAATTAGCTTTATCCATGTCAAAAGGAGAGAATAAAAATAGACTGCAGCAGACATGATTTTAGAATATTTCTAATAAAGCTATTGAACTAAAAGGAATCAACAATAAAGGGACACATTTTATATCTATTTTTTTTTTTAGAAAAACTCTTTGTAGGTATCCAAAATGCTCCAACACTGACGATTTCAGGTGGTTTTTGGTTGGTTTTCGACAGATATAAGAGTGAAAAGGTCACAGGGAACTCTCAATCACAAAACAATCCAGCATACACTCACTCACTCACTCACAGGTGTTATGTGACGGCACAAGAGATTCCACCTTACACATGAACAGCGTGTCTCATGAGGTTAGTCTTCACAGGTTAACAATGCAGGATCAGGACACCAAAGATATTAGAGCTTCTAAAATGATTAGGGTTATGAATCTGTGACGTTAAGTAACCACAGTTACGGCAAAACCAGTTAATCCGGACATCACAAGTCGTGATAAGACACCCTGTGGTGGCCCTGTTTACACAGCAACCAGCATGAAGCAGGGTGAAGGCACACAGTGTGTCACACAAGACACTGTATTTCTTTAAATTTCCACCCAGAGCCCAGTGATTAAGCAACACAGCTTGCAAAAATGATTCAGAAATTTTAAGATAACAATAGATTAGATCTGTATAGCGCTTGTCCAAGATTCCCCACAGACTCATAACGCACAACAACGACCAGCTGTGAAAACTGCATTACCAGTGAATATTTCTGATGTTTTTCCACTGATTTGAAATGTCTGACTTCATTTCACGTCTCTGCATGTTTCACATCACACTGATGGAGGAAACTCATGTGTGCCCTGAAGGCAGAGTCATTACAATCTTCAAACAGGCATTTCAGCATTCATGCTGAATCACTTTTTACCTTCACAGGTCGATGCAGATCGGGAGCTTTGACGCGTAGGTAGATCTGGCTGGCTATTGACAAGCCAATGAACAACCAGTAGTTAAAACTGAAGTAGTTGATCAGCTGGAAAACGTCAGGCACGGACAGGTAGAACAGAGACATGCCACCCTGAAAACAGAAGATCAAATACGCCCCGAAAACATTGAGTTTAGTTACAAGCCTAAACCCAAAGGTGATCAAAACCACCAAGTTCAGCTTGGTTTTAAAACCAACAACAATGTGATACTCACATTGAAAAGCAGGGCAGGAATTGGAGTGAAGCGCTTTACATGGATCATGCACAGCATATTAGGGAGTTGGCCTTCTCTGGAACCAACAAAAAACAACCTGCAGGAGAAACAAAACAGTGAAAACACATTATTACCATGTTTGCTCATAGCTCTGCAGACATTTTTGACAAGATTTAAATGTGCATTCGGATGTTCTTTTGTTTGGATGTGCTCATATTTACGGACCTAGATGCAGCAATGATGGAGGAGTTGAGGCCTCCATAGCAGGAAATGGCCACAGAGAGCGGGATCAGCCATCGACCCCAGCCCAGCACCTCGTCTGCAAAGGTCTGAGGAGAAATTCAACAAGGTTCCTTAGTGCTCACATTGATTTATTGGTAAGATCAGTGGCCCTCAAAATTAGTGTTTGCAAAGAACAGTCTATGCAGTGCTGATGTTTTTCATAGAAACAGAGCACAATATCCGAATGATGTCAAATTTAGCATTGTTAAATATTTGCTGCATCTCTCAGCCTAATTTCGAGAGAGCACACAGCCCATGACTTGTTGAAACATTTGTAAACCATTAAAAAGAATACTCCAAAAAAAAGGATGATCAAATACCAGCACAACACTTCCTCCTCCAATGCACTAATCACATCACCAGCTTCCCCATGTTCCTGTGTGGGGCGCTAACCTCTTTAGCCAAATGATGTTCCTGCCATCATCTGGACTCCTACAGTCACAGATAACTAAAAGGGATTACCGAACCAGACAAGTGGGACAGCGGCTGCCAGCCAGACTCAAAGAGACGACAGCAGAAGACAGGAAGGGAAGATCAGAACCTTCAGCAGACGCTGTCGATTTGTTCAAGTCCTGCCATGTACTAATAGGCTGACCGTGTGCACACTAATGTCTACACATAAACTCCATTCACTGCTCATTTACAGCTTTCAGCTAAAATGGTGCTGAAGCCCTCATCTATGGATACATACCACAGCGACGGCTTCACTGTTGAGCACTTTGTCTGCATCCATCACCACGTAGTAAGCTATGTTGGTCAATATGTAGATCACAGTCACAATGGGCATGGAAATAGCGATGGACAAGGGCAGATTCCTGAAAAAAATGATAAAAGTTGTTTTCATTGAGCCCAGTTGTATCTCACAAGTTACTGATGAGAGTTGAGAATAATAATTGCATGCACACATAGTCCTAAAAGCTCTGGGAGGAGAATCTACACATTCTCACAGTTCATTTGTAGCTGTGATGCTAATGTGTTTCACTCAAAATCCAAGATGTGATTAAAAATGGGTTTTTACGGTCATGATTCAATTTAAATATTTTTGATTTGATTGAAGGCTTTGTTCTTGTAAGACTATCCAGCCTTGATTCGATTGTTGGTTTTATGACACGACATACTGTCATTACTGTCACATTTTCAAAGTCTTGTGTCATATAACTGCCATGTTTTTTGGAAGGTAACACACTAATGTCATATGGTTACATTTCCAATTAATCTAATCCTGCTTTTGATAATGAAATTGAAAACCACTTTTGATGGATTTTCAATTCAGAATTTAAATTGTGACAGCCCTACTTGGGTCTCTGCCGGATAAAACAAGGGCATGTTAATGACTTCTGGCATTTACAAATAAGATTACTTAGTTCTAAGTCAGATTAATGCAATACTAGATTTGCAGAGGTTCAGTTGTAGCTGTGTAAAAGAAATGCCATCAGGAATGAAAATCAATTAACCTTGTTGTAAACTATTTCTGAAGAAAAGAGACCTCTCGTACCTCTCAGGGTTTTTGATCTCCTCTGTGATGAAGTTGAGTGTGTCCCAGCCGGAGTAGGAATACAGTGCTGAATAAAGGGCCAGGGCCATGTCACCAGGGTCCAGTTTGGAGCCTTTGAATGAGTCCTCGAAGTTCTGGTCAAAACCTACATCAACACAGGGTGTGTTTTTATTTTTACATAAGTGTTAAGGTTCTTTGCTTTTATCATCGAAGGCAAAGTATTTTTTAAATATTTAATCCAGCTCATATATACAAAAAACTAATAATTTCAATAGTTAGTTATGATTGTATTGATGTATTTTATGTATTTTGCTTGCAGAAGAATTTTCTCTAATTAAACAACAACAAATAGTGCAGTAGTGCTTAAGTTGCTTAAATTTTCAGCAAAGTAAAAGTAATGGTGTTGTAATAACAGAGTTTTTAGGATGCCTTACCTTGTCCCAGCTTAACCAGGCCAGTGATGATGATGACGATGAGAGCTAGGACCTTGGCTACGGTGGAGATGACCTGGAGAATGGCACCCCATTTCACTTTCATACAGTTCACATATGTCAGCAGGCCTGAGAGGAAGGAAGAGGAGATGATATGAAATGGTGAGCACAAGCAGAGAGGGGATTCAAATTTCATTTTAAGAACACAATTTTTCTTTTTCATGTCTGCAACATAAAATGGATTTCATTTTTACAATAAACTCAATCAAAGAGGACTTGGACGTATAAACAAATACTGAGTTCAGATACTCAGTATTGTATGAGGGGTGGGAGCCATGAGTAAATTAATTTATCAAGTTCAATAAAATGTTTTTTATATCCAGTAAAGCGCAAACTCTACTCGTCCAAAGTGCTAAATCTGGAATTTCATTCCGGAAATGGTTTTTTTTTTGTGACATTTTTAAAAAGCACCAACTGTACTGAACTTGACAGTCGCATAACAGCCAACACTGCAATTAAACAGTAGTGCATCAAATTGGTGCACTAAGTCTTTTAAAGTGATGCAGCTGGTTTAAAATACATTGAGATCAGCATTTGTTCCTACCTCAACAGCTCCATAGTGAGAACTCCTCTTACTATGAACACTGTACATATTCCTGTATGACATAGGTGTCAAACATACACACACAACCTCACCCAGGTCAGGAGTGTCCTTTAACCAGCACTGTACACATATACAACAAGTGAAGTAGAACATGTAGGTGTGTTTAGTATAGAGAGCGCCTTACATATGATGACAGCAGCGATGAGGCGGACGGCAGCGTAGGGGGCTGGACAGGTGGCATAGAAGGGCTGGACCAGGTAGTTGGAGAAGGTCAGAGCGATCACTGCCTGACAAGCTGGCTCAACTATCAACAACGACGTCCACAGTCTGCAGAAGTGATAAGTCTTTATTAGGAGGCACAAATATAACTTTTTTTGTGTGTGAATAATATCATGCCTCCACTAATGCCATAAGAAAGTATCACTTTCATGAAAGAAAACACCTTAATATAGGAAAAAACAGGAGTGTAGTGTGAGGCACCTGTTTTAGTCATTGCTTAACTAAAGAATGAGATGCTGTGAGGATGTGGTAGACCAAGAGAGGAGACTCAACAGACAACTGTATCTACTATATTGTGGTGTGTGTGAGCTTTGGAAATCCAAGTAGAGGAATTATATGCAGATATTGTGGTCACACACAAGGGTAAGGCTGCATGATGTGAGGAAAATGTGCAATTATTTAGTTGAATACCACATGAACAAGATTGCTTGTGACAAATAAACAACTGAAAGAGTATCAACTAGAACAATAAGAACAACGACATACCGAATAAAAGCCAAGAAACCTCCGAAGGCTTCCAGGATGTAGGCATAGGAGGCTCCAGATTTACGGATGGTGGTCCCTAGTTCAGCATAGCAGAGTGCTCCAAACACAGAAAATATTCCCCCAATGGCCCACACTACCAGAGACAGGCCAAATGAGCCTGTGTACCTAAGGACGCCCTGCAGGACAACAAATGAGAGCACAGAATATTGAGCATATATGTACCACATATACAGGAAATTATCCTTGTGGTTATACATTTACTTACCTTAGGAGAGACGAAGATACCAGAGCCAATCATATTTCCCACAATGAGACAGACGCCATGGAGGAGGGAAATCTCCTGCTTCAGCCGCACACCGCTGTCCTGAGATGCCGAGTCTGCCTCAGCAACCATTGTGATTGATTTACAGCCTTCAGCCTCAACTCAGAGGAGGTAACAGGGAGTGATAAAGAGGACGGACCGATTCCCGGCAGCACCAGAAAATGAGACGAGGCGAAAGAACAGAACAATAAAATATTGAACGATGTGAAAGGAGGGGTGTAGACCAAGAGAAAGAGAAAGGGAGGTGGGAGTGTCACTGGGAGGCTGAAACTAAGCTTGCTTCAGACAGCCATTGTGGAATCAGAGGAGTAATTCTCCACCGGGATAATCTGTAAGAAAAACGAGGAAACAATGTCACAGAAGTGCTTTCCACATTACTTCAGTTTTGCAAAAAAAGGACACAAACACAGAGCAGGTGATCCTGATTTAGTGCGACATTGGTATTTATATACCCCATGTACCTCTAATGAACACTTAAGGGCCAATAGGGATACTGCAAGTGAGTTAATGAAGATGAAAGAAGCAGGAGCTTAACTGGAAGTAAAGTGCCCATTACTGCTATAGCGTACACCTTCACTTTTTACCCGTCTTAACCATGAAAAACCATTTTTAATAAAATACATTGCTTTTCTAAACCTGTAAAGAGCTTGTGGTGATGCTGCAGGCCAGTTGATAGATTGTCTGTTGTTGTTTTAATGGGTTTGACAGCTTACAAAGTTACATCTGGTTATTATCATTTACAGCTGAATATATTATCTAAATAATGACACACAGGCCTTTGTATTTATATCTGCTATCAATAAGCATTCTCGGACTTGCCAACACACAGCACATCCCAGGTCTAGGAGAGGGATTCTGTTGCATGTAAAGTACTGTTTTATTCCTTTGCTGAGGACTGGGTTGCCTGTAGCTCTGTAGCATGCTTCCTCTTCCCTCTTGAGATAGCAGGAAGAGGAAGGGTTAGGTGTCAACTTTCTCAACGTTTTTTTCCCCTTAAGAATGGGGCCAAACTGCACGGACTGATTTTAAACTATGCAGCGATCAAATCAAGTGCTAGCAAGGTCACTTACAGAGAAGGTTTGCTCCACTTGCAGGTTTGTACACGTGTGTTAAATATGCATACATACAGCCCACTATTGCTTAAACCCTCATATTCTTACCACTACCCATGCTCTTTTCATGTTTGAAACAGAAACATGGAAACAATCACACTGACTAAACTTAACAAACAAAACAACCAAGATCTAAAATCCAGCTCCACAGAAACATGGCTTTAAAGCAGTTTTACACACTGATATTCTAGATGTAAACAACAGGCTCAAAATCACAATGTTTTCACATTTGGTACAATTTATAACATGGGATCATACTGTAAATTTACATACATCTTTGCTTTTAAAACATTCTGTTAAAGCCCCAAACATTATGGAGGTGTACAGATATCTCTGGTTGGAGGTAGGTTTATACTGCATGGCAGGTTTCTAAAATCAATATACTACAGTGACATTTAAAGCATTTCTCACGGTTGAGTTGGCCATGAGCTTGACTCAAACATCAAACAGACTGAGGCCATTTCACATCCAAACCAGTCTGGCATACTTTAAGGGAAGGGGTGGTAGTAGCTCAGTCCACCCTTAAGCAACCTCAAACTGCTCAGAGTGCTGTGCTGCAGCAACCCGTCATTACCACATCTCTCTACATTTGATGCATGTGCAGATGTTAATCAAGAAAAATTATTATTAGAATTAATTATAAGAATGAAAACAATTTGATATATGGTTATTTCTAGTCAAAGAGATGTACAAAAATATGTTTAGGATATATCTTTCTATACTGAATCTATCTGAATATTGAAAACCCAGCTGCCATCCTGCATTACAGCAATATTTAATTCATTTGGATAACGCTAGTGGCCCTGTTTTGTTAATATTGAATACTGAGTATACAAAAATTCACTTTACAATCTCATATCATAATTATATCAAGATAGAAGATTTAGGCCATATCACCCAGCCTTACTAGATTGGCACCTATTGACAAACAATTGTCCAACTTTTAGTCATTCAATGACACACATGCATTTTATATTAATTAAAATGACAGAAACCCAAATCTAGTTTACTAACTTTATTCATTCATCATGTAAAAAGACTTAGTTGCATATTCACATTTGGTAAGATTTAATTGGTTTTCCCTGTAAAGTGTTTGCCAAACATTAGAAAAAACATGGTAGTAATGTCTGTGAGGGGCAACCGCCATGTGTCCCATTACTTGGCCAATGAAATTACGATAGCATCTGGTGTGCATGCTTGAGCCAATATGGCTTCTGCAGTAAAGTGCCCCTGTTCATAAGCTCAAAAAGAAAAAGAAGACTCCTTCTGTGGAGGGAGTGTCTATATTCTCCATTCACAACTACATTTGCTGCTATTCACCCTCGTGTTCTTCAGAAAGAACATGGATGTGTTTATTTAAATCACTAAGTTATCAAAGTTTGCTGTTAACGCTACAACTACTTATACATAAAGGAAACAACTTCCTCTCACAAGTCAGACACATGTTTAAAAACTGAACTACAGGCAGGATAGGAATGTATGAAAAACGTGCGCACGGACTACTTTGCGTTCACGCGTGACTTAAAATGTTAACTTCTACCAATGCTTAATCTAATTATATCACTATGGGTTACAGTAACATAATTACCCGCTGCTGTTTTCCAGCCGAACACGCCGAAATGACCGCTTGCCGTTAATGATTAGCGACGGGTGGATTGATAGCACTGTTAGCACTGGCCTGATACATACCCCCCCAAAAATTAGGATGCTGAGGAGCAATTAAACAGTCGTTCATTACGATTACGTCAATTCGTCACCCATCACTGGTATCCATCTAAACAGCATCGGTCTTAAAGTCGCTGTGCGGCAGCTCTGTAAATGTGACATAAAGCTAACAAAGCTAAATGAGTTACCCGACTGACTGAACAGACTTGATGCTGTGGATGCTAACGTCAGTATGATATAGCTAACTAACATAATATGATGTTAGCAACGGTTAGTTCGAGTGAAACGTTACACACCAGGTACTAGCTTCCCACGGAATGTAAGACCGGAGGTGTAAATGTACCCCACCAATATAAGATAAACAAGTTACCTTGCCGTCTTTTCTCCAATGGAGCAAGCAGCAACACATGTGCCGTGTTTCAGATATGAGGGACCAACTTCTGCTAGTTAGTCCACACAGTCAAGCAGTCAACATCTGCAGCTAGCTCCTCCTCATCACCATCATCAACCGCCAAAGGATGGCTGGCACCACCCACTAACAGACCCAGGGGGGCAACGGATAACTGAACAACCAGTAGAAAACACGATTCTTTATCAAATATTTTACATTCAAGCGATGACAGTGACAGCAAAGCTTCTTCCATCACTCAAAGGACTGCAATCTACATACACACTCACACACACGTACACATACCAGCAGGTCAGCGCATTGATCTGTATATATGTGCGCAGTGATGCGGTCACACAGGTGTGCCACTGTGAGTTGGCAACGGTTAATATTTAATCTATAGCTGAAATCTCCCCTCAAAACACAGTATTTCAAGAGAACATTCGCTCAAGTCGTTTTTTTTCCTGTGCTTATCCAGAATATGCTCTGTTATTTTTATTTGTAAAGCTGCACTGCATTTTAATCTTGTTTTCAGGCTTCTTTTTACAACCTGATCTGGTGTTTGGTTGTCTTTTGTAAAATAATTTATGTTTCTGGAGGCCATTTTTAAAATCCTAAATGATTTTACTGTATGTGCCTGTTCTTCGAAAGTAATGTGGAAATGTAACATTTAGTACACCACAAAAGCACCATGGTGGATGCTCCAATGGTAAATAAAATTTGATCAAGTGCCCTCTAGGGTGCCCTTCCAGTGGAGAAAATGTGAGGAAGTGCCTCATAGGGTGCCATTAAATGAAGAAAATAAGATAAAGTGTACTCTATGGTGCCCTTCTAGTAGAGAAAACGTGACAAATTGCTCTCTAGATTAAAGAAAACTTGATGAAGTGTCCTCCACAGTTCAGTTTCTAGGTACTTGTACCTGACTTTTCCATTGTATGCTACGTCATACTCCACTACATTGATTAGACAACATTAGTAACTTTGCAGTCAGATCATTAATGCAAAACATAAATCAACTATCATGATGCATTAAAGATCAAGCTACCTAATTACTAATAGGCCTACTATTAGTGCTGCAAAATGAATGAATCAGCAATTATAATCCCCTGAAATTATTTATATTTTTCTGAAATGGGCCATTTTAGCACATGGACTTTTAACTTTTTGTACTTTAAGTATTTTTGTATGAATTTTGAATGCAGGATCTTTACTTAAAGCAGAGTATTTTTACACTGTGGCATCATAAGTTGTTGAAATGTTCATAGCAAATCAACAGCGTAATAACAAACCACAACTAAACCTTTGTTCTGGTTAATCAGTGACCATTCATAAGGTCATTTTGCCATTTGTGTATCGATTTAAATAAACAGTACCAACAGTTTTGTTATCTATGTCAACACACGCCTCTTGATAAGGAACATGTCGTTACAGTTGGTCATATATCATGTGGTGGTGGCCAACTTTGTGTTTCAGTTTATTATACACAAATGTCAATGAAGCTGGCACAAACATGCTGATGGCTGCATAAACTCATGAATTAATATGTCTGTCTGAACGGAGCTTAGTCTGCAGGATATACAATGAATGATTGTATGAGCTACTCTCAAACTATGCATCCCTCCAGCTCAAATAACCTGAGATTTGCTGCCACCTAGTGATTGTTGTTTATATGATCCCACCCACTTATTTGGTAGGCTATGATTTGACCATCAGTATTTGCAGTTACAAAGAGGTGATAACTGGTATAATTTGGTATTTTGACAGCTTGCATGGATTATAGGATGCTTTTGATTGTTAGTGTTATCTTATTTGTGCATGATGTCTATGAGTGTCATACATAAAAAAAAACTATATTCTGCTTCAGCTGGATTCTCCCAGAAAGGCCTCTTTTGCATGTTAAGCCTGAAATCCAAATTTTGTGGGGGAAAAAATAAAAAAATAAAGTATCCAAATCTAAATGCTCTCATGTAAAGAGTATTTTGTTCATCTTTCAGCACCACAGACAGAGATTGTGTCTGTTCTGTCTGCTCATCACCACAGAAACAAAGAGGGAAACACCCACACTGTTGAGGGCCTGAACTCTCCATTACAAGGGGACATTGGATTCGTCGGGCCTTTGGTTAGGAGAGGCACGCCAGGGGAGTGTGGTAGCTAATATGCTCTAGAAGGCACATAAACGCTCATTACTGACCCAGCGTCAAGCCAATCATATTCTATGTTGAGACTTCCTGTTCCATTCATTTCACAATAAAGCCATTCCAAGTATGGTGCATCTTAATTTAGGCTAAGGTGTGTTGTGGGGAATTAACATGTAAGCTAGGCTACCACAAAACACAAAATTGTTATTTAAATATAAGCAAATCCAATTGGACAGTGCAAATATCCCCAGCTTGATTTAGTTTATGCCTATTCCCATCAGTTCCATCAGAGGGACAATATTTTTTTAATCCCCCATATAGACCATTTCATATATTGAATATGATAGTCTATATCATGATATAACATGTTTTCTGGTAGCTCAATAAATTATCTATATGAGGTAGCCAAAGGGCAAGTGTATAATGCTATGGTAAAACAATGGTTTTAATGTTTTTTTATTTATCTAATTATATTTTCTCACAGCTCAAGATCATTCATATTGCTTGTTTTATTTGAACTGTCAAAAACCCCAGAGACTAAATATGGCATTTCAAAAATAGAAAATAAAATTCGTGCATTTGGGAACTTTTGGTTGTTGCTGCTTCTTTTTATTTCTTTTATTAAATTTGTATTTTTAAATTTCTTTTTGCATTTTTGCTACCAAAGCAATTAAATCAAATGGCAGATATTTTCGCAATTAATTGCTTGGTCCATAAAGTGCCAAATATATCGAAAAACATGTCGTTTTATATTTTCTCACAGTTCCAGTTTGTGCTTTCATATAGGCCGTTTTATTTGACCAAATGTCAAAATCCCAATGACTTAATTTATTAATATACATGTCTTTAAAAATAAAATCCTCAAGCCATTTTTCATTTTATTTGCATTTTTTATTTAAAAATAATTAATTTAGTAAACAATTCAGACTGAATTCTGAATTTCAATTGAAAAACTGACTAATCGTTGCAGCTCAATATCATATTAGAACGGGCAATGACCGTATTGTCGTCTTTTATTCTGAAAGCTAACTCGGCCCACTTCCGGGTGTGTTCTAGTTATTTCCCGCTGTCTTGACGCAGCTCCTCACAGACCACCAGGCGCACCGGCAGTCCCACTCTCTGCTGACTCAGTGCCTTACCAGCAGTCCCTTCACCCCGAGATACCGCATCCAGCAACCGACGCACACTCCTCCGCTCCGGTCAACCCGCCCCGGCTCCAACACCGTACAGAAATGGCTAAGACCGCAATCGGTGAGTTTTTACACTAAATGCTTTTTATTATTCTAACATAACTGCGACTTCGAAGGTTTGAGGATGCGGAGAGGCTGTGGCGACACCCATGGCACAAAAGGATGCTGAGGGTTGATTAGAGGGAGCGGCCAAACTCCTCTGCAAGTCACTCCTTCAAAATGAAGTTGCAACATTCATGTCGCATTTTGATGTTTTTTTTAATTGTTGCTTTAAGAGCCATTATTGTGGGTATTTATTGATGCTATCATCCAAATTGGTGCAGATCAATGTGAGCTATTTTGTGATTCAGTTTGCCATATCAGTGACGCACATTTTTTAAAATACACTTTAAAGTAGGCGAATGAAAGAGAATGAATCAACAGCAACACGAAAAATGCGTTTTATCCCCCCACATAGCAGCATTTAGTCGATGCCTGGCTGCCGCACCTGACTCAGAGCCGTGCAGCATAATGCAGCGCCAGCGACCCCACCCAACATCTCCGGTCCCTTCAAAGCAAAGCCAGCCGCTCTCTCCAGGGTGTGAATATTTCACCGTGACAAATCTCCTTATGAAAACTGGGCCATCCTATGTAGCTGTAGTGTAAAGCCTGCTCAACCAATTTTGTGGGTGACCGCTAAAGGCATGAATGAGAGAGAGGGAGAGAGAGAGAATGGGGGAGAAAGAGCATCCTTTTCCAGAATTGCTTTGCAGTCGAGGGGATAATTTACGGCTGGCGATGAAAATGAATGTCATCAGACCCCAATCCTATTAGGAAGGTTGTAAATGTAGCCTTTAATGTTCGATAACTGCATTATCAGTGAGGCTTTAGTGGCAGAATTTGCTAGAAATGAAATGAGATGGCATGTTATGGCAGGTAGTGGGCCTTGTATTTGTGTCATCCTACGGATTTCCATATCAAGGCTTGATCTTTATTTATTTATTTATTTATTTATGTGCATTTATGAGTATTTGAACACAACACAGTGTGGAAATGACCTGCAGGCTTCATCAAAAAGACACCTATAATCATCATCTGATATTAAGAAAAAGTGTGTTTGCTTTAAGGGGTGTGTTTTTGGGCTGAAAAGTGTGGCCAGTCTAGGGGATAGTGTGTTTGTTTTCTGGTTGACTAGGCACTTGATGGATGGAGGGGCATGCAGACAGACAGCCGTAAGGGGTCCTGCATGGCGTCTGCATTGAGGGACACCAGCAACTAAACCCTGACTGTTATATTTATTCCCCTCTCCTCCTCCTCCTCCTCCTCCTCCTCCTCCTCTGCCTCCTCCGCCTCCCCTTCTCTCCTCCATGATTTGAGCTGTGGACAGGCAGAATGGGATGGGCAGGGAGCAGACACTCTGGGAGAAAGCAGTCATCATGCCAGTCAGCACCCAGCGGGTCGTTGAGTTCATGTCGGCACCATTTGGTTTGCAGAAACACGATGGCGCTTGTGAATATTTTTAGAATTGCGTGGAAATCACCTCCACCGAGATAGAGGAGCAAAAACACCTCAGGCTGCATGGTAGGGGTGTGAGAAAATATCGACCCACTTTTGTTTTATTGAGTAAAAGGTAGTGCTAAGAGGTTGGATATTGCTACCATTCATTCAAATGGTGATGCATTCTTTATATGGCAGTTTTCCAAAAAATCTCAAGATATCACCTTGCTTACAGTATCGCGATATATCACAATATATTGAACCCCCTGTATCACGATACATATCATATTGCCTGATTCTTGTCAATGCACACCCAAATACCTCATGGGTCAATAAACATTTTGTACTTTATTTAAGCACTATAAAACAAGATAAATACAATTCTATATATAATTTTATGTGTGTGAATTAGTGTTTTTTATTCCTTGGAGGGGGAAAAAAAGTCTCAACATAACAAGATAAATCAACTATCCTCTAAACAAACTCATCCTCAGAACCACTCCCGTGTGCATTAAGGCCTGGAGGCCCTTTTCCTGATCCTTATCACGGACACTTGTCATATCCAATTAGGTGTGGTCATTCAGCCGGTTCCCTAAAAATCAATTCCTTTGTGTACAGAGGCAGAAGCTTCTCCATACCATCAATTTAAGCAACGGGTCACGTCCGAATCCGGCTACATTTCTCCACTTATCATCTGCATCACTATTGTCGTAATGGCCCGTGTGCATAAGGAACAAAAAAGGCTCCCGGAGTCATAATTCATGCTGATTTATCACCGAGTCTCATCGATCGGTGCAGCACACTCCCATTACGGGTTCGGATGACTGTTGCGCTTTAGAATGAGGCTGAGAGGAAGAGGTGACATCAATCCAGCGATGATGGCACGCCATATGCTCCTGATCTGTTCATCAGCATCCAGATAACACAGTTCAGACATCTGAGCAATGCAGCTGGAAACTTTGATGTTATTCTCTGGAGTTTCATGCACTGATCTTTGGTTGATTAACCAATTAGACAATTAACGGAAGTAATAATAATAATTGGTCAGTCATTTTAAAGCAGAAATACCATGTTACTTCTCAAATTGTTAAAATTTTTTTATTTATTTATGTGACAATAAACTTAAACTTAAAATATCTTTGGGCTTCTTTTTTACAATTAGCACTTGAAATGATGGTACACTTGCAAATTACAAAATGTAAACCATACTAATTGATTGATTTCATTAAAATATTCGTTTTTTCTTTTTACAAAATGAACCAAAACACAGATTATGAAACAAAATAAGACATTTGCAGACATCACACTGGGCTTTGGCTTCGTATTTGCACAATAATTGGGCGTTTTATAACCGATTCACTGAAAATGATCCGCAGCTGCAGCCCTTGGATGGATTCAGGGTGCGGTTGAGGAAAAACTATCCCTCCTACATGAAATGACTTTACCTGCCCCTGATCATCTGGGTGCCGTATTGTTTTAATTTAATAGCCAATTTTGCCGCAGTAATACCTTCATAATTTTGTGATTATATTGTTGCCATGTGGCGCGGCTGTAAAGGGCCAGCATGTGCCGAGCACAGATACCGAGCCCATACTGCTGCCGGGTTACAGCGCCCAGGAAGGCAGTAAACGCTGTGGTACACAGAGTTCCTCAAAGCCTTGTCAACAGCATCTTTCATGTTTTTCACTTTGTGCCTTTTAGCTCAAAGTGACTCCACTGCCTGTTTAAATTTTTATAGTGGGGGTTGGGCATTTAGGGGAAGAAGGAGGCAGGGGGAAGAGAGTGTGGTTGAGGTACCAAGCAGAGGTGTGGTGGTTTTTGCAAACGCAGAAGTGAAGCTCCCAGGAGACGCAGAGGGTGGAGGCATAGAGAGAGAAAATTGGGACTGAGAGGGAGGATACATCAGCAACAGATGAGACGGAGGCTCGGGGATGCAGAAGGTGCTGGGGAAGAGGGATGCGTGCGGGGGAGGAGGTACAGTAGATATTGATGATCTGGCTGATGGATTGGAAGAGGAAGTGCAGTTTGCTGGCTGCGTGTCTGTGGTCGGGACGGGAGGAGCGGCTCTGTGAGAGGATGCAGAGCTGACTGGCTGAAACCAGCCTGCCGGAGTGGAGTGGGAGCATTAAAGTGGTGTCACGTCCATCTGAAATTATTTTGTCTCATCTCAGATTGACACACCTGACCCGGCGTGTCTGCAGCGCGGCCATTATCTGTGAACAGACTCTGGTGTTTGGACACTTCCTGCTGTGGAACGTCATTTGTCATTTTTATGTGTCTGATCCACAGAGGAAGAGCTTATTACTAACGCGGTTACTGAAGGGAAAAAAATCTTTTCTCTCAGGAGAAATACAGAGGCAATTTCATATTTTTGCACAATAGAGACTCTCATATATTTCTGATTAGGGTTATAAAAGAAATATCTGCAGGGCTCGGAGTTAGAGAGCTGTTTCAATTTTCAGTGACTGCTTATCTTCCAAGAAATTAAATTTGCACTCATACAAGCTCACCAGTGCCTGAAATGGGCCCGTACTCACCAGTACTGAGGACTGGCACTTCTGTTTTTTTTTCCTCATGAGTACCCTTACTGCTTATTGCATAACGCCCCCTCCTGGAGGTCTCAGATATGTCATAAAATGCATGCAAAATATATTTGAAGCGGGATCTATTACCAAGATATGCATATAAAAAATAAATATACCCAAGTTGCACTGGCATCTTTTTGGTCCAATTAAGGTGCTGAATCTTCAAATAAAACCAGATTAGAGATGCAATGATTTGTCAATTAAGTAATTAATGAGTCCATTGCCTGAGAATTAAAAAAAATAATTATTAATTCTGTGTAAGCATTTAAATTGCAGCTCTTCTCTATCTTTAAAATGTAGTATCTCTGGGTTTTAAACTGTTTTTTCAGACAAAACCAGACACTTGATGACATTCTAATGAGCTCAAGGAAATTATGAAGGGGATCTACACAACAATTAACCAATTAATTGAAAAAGAAAATCAGCAGATTAATCACAGATTGAAAACAATCCTTAGTTGCAGCCCTAAACTAGAATAAAAACATTATTGCACACAGAAAGGGCCCTCGCCCAGAACTTGGCAACCACTGAGCAGAAACCTCTGTCGATCCGCTCCATGAGCACTTAACCCAAATTACCTGCTCCGCTGAATTGTTAACTGTTTGAGTCTTCAGCTGTCAAGTGGGGTTGTGTGTGGGAGAAAATGGCTGCTGGGGTCTTGACATATACACGACACTTAATGAGCCCGTGACATCCCCCCACCCCTCTTGTCAGGAGAAATGGTGCGGTCCGCTAATTACAAATTAAAGTGCCATCCACCTGAGGTGGTGCTCCATTAGGCTGTCCTTGGGGCAGTTGATGGCGGCAGCGAGTCCCAGTGGGAGCTGCCCCCTTTACTGGTTTTTAATCCTCCTGTCTGTGCTCTCTGTTTGAATCAGAAAGGTGTTGCTGTGGTTGTAAATCCCCACCCCAACAGGCAAACATTTCCTCTATCTTCCTCCATCTCTTCTCCTTTCATCTGACAGAAATCTCACTATACTGTCTGTTTCTCTACCACCTTTATCTCCATTCCTTTCTTCAACCCCTTTCCACGCTCCCACCCTCTTCCCACTTCCTCCTCAGGGAAGGGGTTAACAAGGCCATCAGAGAGTAGTGAGAGCTACATCTGAGAGTTGATCACATTACCGTGGCGTCTGCCAGTCTGCAGGGCAGAAAGCGAGACACAGAGAAAGAAGAAGGAGAGTAGAGAGTGAGCAGAGAATAAGAGTGAGGAGGAGGATTTGGATTAATCATACTGTACACCATACCCCACCATGGAGAAGCTCTTTCACACTAAATCTCATTTCTGGCTTAGCTACTGTAGCCTGCTGCAAATCATGAATCAACGCGGCGCACTTCAGCCTGCAGGCCTTGTGCTCTGGGTGATGGATTATGCCACGATATGACAGTCGGCATGCAAATCTCCACCATGAGGCAGTGTACCTTGACAGAACACAGCAGCCATGTGCAAAAGCAGAATATTTCACAAGCTGCAGCGCGTTGCAGATATTTTTTGCCGTTCTCCCTGCTGGGACTGCTGCTGAACTCTGGGCTCACATTTCACAGTAGTAGATGCCAAAAATACAAGGAATAAAAAAAAAACAAGGTTAGACAAGGTTGGCTGTTCTTTTCTTTTCTGTTTTTTCACCGTCTGCCCTTTGGAGCACTTTGTCCCTCCGTACTGAGGAGGGTGCAGGTTGCCAAATACAACCACTATGATTGATGCCAAATCTGCTTCAGTGTTATTAACTTTCTGGACGGTTAACGGAGCCGGAGTGGACAGTCATATCGCTGCGTTATGCTGATAAGCTAAACCCTCGGCTGTTAGCCTCTATCCAAAAACCACAGACAAAGAAAGATAAGAAATAAATTATCCCAGCATCATCTATCATAAATCCTTCTAAATTACCTGAAAAGCATAATGTCTTTTACTGTTAGGCGCAGAGTAGCTGAGTGGCAATAGGGCGTTGGTCTGACTATGTTAATAAATAATAGCCCAAAATGAAATGCATAGCTAATGATGTGTGGAGAATCCTGTGGGGACGGCAGCATCTTGGCTGCTGGGGAAATCAGGCCAAGAAAGGACACATCCATCCTGCTCCCCTCGCAGCGCGGTGAAAACAAAGGCCACAAAACGCCGACAAAACCCAGAGCAGCTCGGCTCCACAACACTTCCTTTGATGAGGTTTTCTTTTTTGGAAGACTTGATGAATAATTATTCCTCTAAAAATCTGGATGTTTACATCAAGGGCCTCCTGTGGAGGTAGAAGTGGGTTAATGATGTTTCATCTGTTTGTATGTTAGTAGGCTAATGATATGTTCTGTGTGTTCTTGTGTGTTTCGGGAGTTTACACAAACACACACACAGTCAGTTAACACACAGTCATGTTTCCTCCCCAGCTTACAAAGAGAAGATGAAGGAGATTTCAGTTCTCTCGCTCATCTGCTCTTGTCTGTACCCGGAGACCCGCAAAAACATCATGGGGGACTTCGAAGGTAGTTTTTCAAATCTTCTTTATAAAAATGAAAAAAATACAAATAAATTAAAAGTCATACAGAGGTGACAAATGGGTTTCCTGTCTGACCTTCTCTCCTTTTTTTCTCTTTTTTAATATGCAGACATGGATATCAAGCCCATTAACAAGCGAGCCTCAGGCCAGGCCTTTGAGGTCATCCTGAAGCCGACCTCCCCTGTGACTGACGCTGCCCACTGCGTCACCACCCCCCCAAAGAGGGACCTTTCCCTGGACGACATCCAGAAGAAACTGGAGGCAGCTGAGGACCGGAGGAGAGTAAGTAGATCCCAATCATTTTCCCTGCAGCCAGCTGCGACACATCACTTTGCTAAGAGCCACAAAAAGCTATTTGTGATACCCGAACTAAACTATTTCTGACCAAAACCAACAACAGTATTGGTATACTGCTATAACTTCACGACTTCCCTTGATATCTAATTTAATGTCTGGCTGCCACATTGACTACTGCATCTGCAAAACTGCCACGAAAAATCTAATCCGACACTGGCTAATTCCTGCATCTTATTGATTCGATTGTCAATACAGTCGATACAAGCAGCTGACAAATCCAGCAACCCACCAACAAATCAATCATCAAATCAATACCAGAGATGACCCTTTTTTTAACAGCAGATGTCCAATACTGTGAGTCAAACATGCAGTTTTTTTAAATTAAAATCACATGACCCAAGCAGATGAAGGTGGTGATGAAGGAGAAGAATTTCTCTTACATCCAGACGTTTTTATTCTAAACAATAACGTGTGAGTCAGATTAGTTGCCGCAGCTCTGACTCATGCTTAAATTTGAAGAAAATCGATGTTCAGTAAATCACTGTCACTGCATCGACTCTCGTTCTCTAACTCATTACCTCTGCTGCTTGTCCTTCCTTCCTCCTTCCCTTCAGTCCCAGGAGGCGCAGGTGCTCCTGGCCCTGGCTGAGAAGCGGGAACACGAGCGTGACGTGCTGCTGAAGGCCATGGAGGAGAACAGCAACTTCAGCCGCATGGCCGAGGAGAAGCTCCAGATGAAGATGGAGCAAATTGAGGAGAACCGGCAGGCCTACCTGGCTGCCATGAAGGAGCGCCTGCATGAGAGGGTGAGGAGGCTTTATTATTTCAGAGGTGGTTGGAAAATAGAATTATCTAAGCGTAAGACTTCTACTAACAATATTTAGCTCAGCAATCAGGAACAATTTAGGGTTCAGTATTTTGCTCAGGCAGCAACCAATGCAGAACAGCCTTAAAGCTGCATTCTCTCTAATGACCAGGAGGGGGCGACTGCACTGGTTACAAAAATAAGTCTGATTGTATGAAAGTCAATAGGAAAATAAACCTACTCTCACTTGATTTATTACCTCATAAAAAGTTTTCCTAATTAGATTATGGTCTCAATTGCAGGTTTCAAGTCTTCTTTTATTCAACATGATGTTTATTGAGTAAATTATGGTCCCATTTAGAGAAAAATGAACAGTAAAGCAATGTATATTTCACGATGGGGCTACCTAATGATTGACAGTTCGCTATCAAGTTTTCGTCTTCCAACTTTGATTCCTTTCCAAAGTGTTTTCAGATCATCAAAGTTAACTTGAACATTTTGGTTATTTAGCCTAAAAGACACTCTAAGGTGTCAGCTGTTCATTCAGTGTTATCTTCACAGCACAGAGCAAACATTCTCACCCAAAACAGCCACTAAAAGAGAAAAAACTAGGCACTTATCCGTTGATGGAGCACCTTTTAGAGAAGATTTAGGTTTGACAAAGATAAAGACGTGCTGGGAAGGTGGGAGATAAAGAATTAAATGAGTGGAGGATAGGGGGCAGAAAAAAGAAGCAAGACTTCACTGTAAAGGTCAAAGATGATAAACGGTGGAGCGAGCCGGCAAATGTCAAGAAAGGCCTGGCAGCAGAAAAAAAAACATGACATCCTCCATCTGTTTTTCTTCCAGGAGAAGCGCGCTCAGGAGGTGCGCAGGAACAAGGAGTTGAGAGAAGAAGTGACAGCGTGAGAAACCCCAACAGGTTCTACGTCCCACCTCCAAACCCCCTCACCACCACCCCCAACCCTGAGGAACACCCCTCTCCCTACCTTATCCCACATCTCCCCACCTCCTCCACCCCTCCGCCATACTCCCCCATACTACTATGAAACTACCACAGCCTGAGACGCCACCCCGAGACAGTGGGAGGTTCAAATGGGGTTGGGGGTGTAAAAAAAAAAAAAGCAAAAGTAATTTAGGAAAAAAAGGAAAAATTAATGTCTCCCACCCACTCTTCCCAAAAAAGAATGTTTTTGCTCCGTTTCAAATGAGATGAAAAGAAAAAAAAGTCAAATTGACAGTGGGTATTGGTTTTTGTAAATACTTCTTTTTTTGTTATATACAGTACGATACAAGCAGCAAAAGTATTGATTGCAGTGTGCCATTTTTTTTCTATATAAGTTCCCTCTCCTTGCTTAAATATTGATGTAATGATTTGTTCATTTTCATGTTTTTCCTTTTTGTTCATTTCAGCCTGAGACTCATTTCAGGCGTAGGTGTTTGTTGTGAGTTTGCCAGCTAGCTGATGTTTGCTGCGACTGGTTGCGTCCTCACAAGGCCCGCATCCTGGCTCCGTTCCCTCGCCGCTCCGAGTGGGCACTTACTCATTTGACCCTGCAGATCTGGAGACAAAATTGGATCTGTGTTTGGTTGGAGTGATTTTCCATCCAGTTTATGCCAATATTCCAATTAGAGAGGGACATGGGCAGGAAAGTTGGCAGAAGGAAAGGGGCCAGTTTGCTTTCTGTGGGGACTGCAAGCCGTCGCTGCACATCCACTCCTGTGAGGTAGATGGTGACTGTGCCACAGGAGAACACTATAGCATTTAATGAGCCCATCCTCATCCTCCTTCCCTCCGTCTGCAACCTCTTCATCTCTCCACATATCTTCATACATACTGTAGAAGCACTCACTCACACGCTCTCCACATGGGCAGGCGTTTAGCCAATCGTAGAGCAGAGCTCAAGAGGAGCTCGCTAAATTCTGTCCATCTGGCACCGGAAAGCTCACAAACCATCCCTAAACCAATGGGGGGGCCTCTTATATTCCTCAGAAACAAGCTTCAAATCACACTTCAATCACGCGTTACTGTACTATACAACACAACAGAGGTTATTAAAGTGCATCTGGAGTGCAAATATAAGAAAAACCTTCACCAGACTTGTAACTGTGAATCTTAAACCTGGAGAAAAAACAAATAGATTTCTCCACTTAATAGAGGCTTGAGTAGTGCCCAACATCATCAGCACCTACTGGAATCATTGCACTTCACTCCAAGACACTGTCAACGCCACCGAAAGGTCGGCACAAGAAAGATATTTAAGCCATAACAAGGTATCGCTGCAACAATGATTAAGGAACACAGTATTGCCATCTGTAAAGGTGTACATGAGTGTATTAAAGTATCAGAATGACGGTCACACATAGGCCCATAGATGTGTGTGAGTGTGTGTGTATTGCAGAAAGGGCGGGTAGACAACAGAACGTTTGTGCCGTGTGATTTTGACCCGGTGAAGTATAAACCAACACCATTACAGTGTGTAACAACAAGTACATCACAGACAGAGACGACCCTACCTGCCTCTCTCTCTCTATCTCTCTCTCTCTTTCTCTCCTCTGTCCATTTGTGTGTTTCCCCCTCTCCACGTATATCTTTGTGAGCAAGCAGTGGTTAATAAAGATTTGGGGTTCAGTGAATGAAACTGGCTTTGAGAGTGACTTCTTTCAGATAGTGTGATCAAGTGCATGACAAAATGAAAAAAACAACAACAACAAAGAGCAAGCACTACCCAGAAATTGATTTAAAATCAAATAAGACATAGGCAGTGAAATAAACAAATAAAGCACATAAGACATGCTCAAACCAGACAGATAAAACACTGTGATAACACTGATAAAAGCTGCTTTTTTTTTTTTATCCCTCCTTACTTTTAAATATTTTATATTGTAGATGATAAAACATAAATGTACCTCCACCCAAAACCAGCATACTCTGTTAGCTGCTCTGCCCTCTTGTGGCACAAAAGATACCAGACGCCAAATATGAAATAAAGCAAAACATTAGTACCCATTACATACAGAAGCAATGCTGGACTCCAACCTTAACTCAGTTAAAGAGATAGAGAGGTACTAAGTGAGTAAATCAATTACTGATTTAAATAACATCCTGAACCTAGAAACCTGATCTCAGGAAAAGTAGACTGCACTTTCTTCAGAGTCAAATATGTATAAAACCAATAAAAAAACTGTCATCATTTAAAAATGTTAAGATGATGTAAGCTATCATAGACACATGACTTCTTATTTATTTTCCAAGCATATTAAAATATATACAATACTGCAACACTCAGATCAAGTACAGATCAGTACTGAATACTGACAGGATTGAACACAAAAAAAAAACGGATTTAAAGTTCAATCCACGTCAAACAGTTTCAATGCATGTAGCTATTGCACAACTTGACTTAAATCAGAGTTCAGGAAAACACAGCACAGCACATAATAACACCAACCACTGCACAGGAGTTAAACACAGGTGAACTATTTACACAACCAAGACAACAACCAGCAGTCAGGACCGATATTTGTGACGTAATGACGCTGTGTAACGCTAAAACTATAAATAAAACAAGATCATTAATCACGCAAACTCACCATCTAAACGTTCCCCGCTGTGTGTCTGCAGCGTGCTGCGTCACAGCTGCAAGTCACGTCACCTGATGCACTTACACCTGCCGCAGGTCATCATGTGACAAAAACTAACTGATAAAATTAATTCGAAAAGGCAATTTGGACATCAAGGGGCAGAACTAGACTGGGAATATTTAGGTAAGACAAGACAGGCAAAACGTTGTTTTTTCAATGGTCAATTTTGAGTTTCTTTCCGCTATTTTTCTTCCTTAAAATTGATTTTTTTCAGACTAAAAACTGTTTTTTTCCCCCTCCTCGCCCTGTCTCATGGTCTCAGTTGATGAAGTGCCATGTATGACCAGCAGGGGGAGACAAAAGACAAGTTGTCTCCACCAAACATGTCATTGACCTTGTGGTTTTGGCTGCAGGGAAGCTTACATCACCACCTGGCTCTGCATCACCCTCAGCAATAAAAGAAAAAGGTTACGGAGAATGACGTGAGCGATCAAAGGGGAAAGAGGAGAGTGCACGTTTTGGAGGAATAGATGAAAGAGCGAGGGATGTGTTGGCGAGTGAGTGAACTTTGGGTGCAGCAGAAGAGGTGAAGGCATGCAGGGGCTGAGAACAGAAGGTGCAGCTGGTGCGAGCTGAAACGATGGCAAGGGGACAAAACTGTCTGCACACTTCCTTTCTCACAGTTTTTCACTCCCTCTCTTCTTCTCTCTCCTTTGATCCCCCTGTCCCGTTTCTCTCTTCACCCCTTTCCCTCCATATCCCACCCTGCGTTCCATCCCTCCTTCCTTTCCTTCTTCATCCTCTTCCAACCTTCCCTTCCTCCTTCTTCCCTCCTCCTCTAGTTCCCACGCAGCACATGGGCCCAGCCGGGCTGCTATTGTCCAGGATATCCCCTCCTTGTTAATGGTTTCCTGTGCACACACAAGAGGGCTGCTGAGAGAAACACGCAGCCTCATCTGATACCAGGCGTCGCCACGTACGGCGCGCACACACACACACAAATAACAAAAGCAAACACACATGCACGCAAAAACACATTCACACGCTTGAACAAACAGACATGCAAATGAACACTCTGATAAAGCCACAGGTGATTTAACAGAACTCTTTTATTACAGGGAAGTTGTCATTACCACCAGCAACAACTCGGAAAAGCGGAGAAATCTGATTTGTCAGTGCTTGCTTGTGCTTTGTACAACCATAAAATATACAAACTCACAGTGAAGTTCACCAGGAGACAGCAAAATACCAGGCGGAAAGCAACCGTAATGCCTTGTTTAACAGTGACAGGTACAAATGAGCTCCCTCCTGATTATTATAATGCTACTTTGAACACAAACAAGAACATAACTTGTAGACAAGGTGATAAAACTCACTCGAGCAGAAGTTACATGAGAAATAAAAAAAAAGGTGGAACAGCTGGTAGAAAGTGGTAAAACATATGTTAAGCCTCAAGACAAAATTTACTGTAGAGAGGAAGTAGGGGAGCGAGCTTAAACAATGGAGCGCCATTTGAACATCAGAGGTTGAGGGTAAATCATGTTTATTTCAACCAAGCTGGTAGCTAACTTCTGTTCCCAGTTTTTAGTCAAACAAACACCTGGTTTCGGTTATTCCACCCCATAAAATGCTGTAAAAAGGGGGTGACTCTGAAGCACCTCAAGCCCCTCACTCACACCCCCTCTGCATGTAACCAGGGCACCAACACTGGGTGTTTCAGCTCAGAGGGGAAACAAAGGGGGGGACAGTTTCGCCCAGGAACTTGACGGGCGGCGACTGCTTGACCATCTGGAAAAGCCATTCCTGATAGGCTGAGAACAGTTGGTGAAACTTCTAAAGGGGGGCAGGAACTGAGATCAATCACAATGAGTCACTCTTGTTGCTTTTTAGTCGTGGTCTCCCTCCTCGCTGTTTTTCTCTTCTATACAAAACACAATACATCAGCAAGAAAATAAAAATCCTACAGCTAGGTGTATCCTCTGCAATATCATAGAAAAAATAGTACTTTCTTAGCTGGGAAAATAAAAAGTCTTGTCCTTGAAAAGTCCAGCTCAGCTGGGTGGTGAGTCTATATACGTAGATTCTGGTGTTTTCATCTCAGTCAGAAAGCTCCTATCTCCATACCCCAGGGTCTGTAGGGTTTGCCCACACTGGATGTGGGGATCGGGGCGCTGATGGCGGTGGTGGGGGAGATGATGGGGAAGGCGCTGAAGGGAAAGGGGAACGCCGAGAGGGAGGAGAGCAGAGGAGGGGAGAGCTTGGATGCGGATGAGGAGACCAGGGCGGGAT
>CAFUXE010000076.1:847516-909505 GCA_903364295.1 Serranus cabrilla
ACACACACACACACACATGCACCCACACAAACATAGACATACACACAACCCCCCGCCTAAACTTCCTCTTACACAACCAACACACACACTTGCACTGTGCTGCCATCCGTTTAGCCCCGTCCCTGTGGACGGGAGCTCCAGGAGCACCAGGGGAGAGAAAGGGGAGTGCAAACAAACTCTCCCCAGGTCCGGGGCTCCGGTTTCAGCCTTCCGTCCGCCGTGGCTGGGGGGCCATGGGAACACGAAGCTCCAGGGGCCCTGTGTCAATAAGGAGCAGTGGTTCAACACAATGGGGGCCTGCCTGCAGACAACACCGCTGACAGACACCCACACAAAAGGGCCTGTGAATGGGAAAGAGGCTCGTGCACGCACACATGCACGTGAATACACACACACACACTCACAGAAAAGAATAGAGCAGTGTGCGGTTGCCCACAAGGCCAGTGTTTGATGACTGCTGCTTGTGTGTGTACACATACACTCAAACACACATGCCCACGCAGACATAAACACGCTGTGATAAACCGTACACAGTTTGAACTCACGGCTCTGCGTGCACCGCAGAAAATCAGCGAGACAAACACACATCAGTGGATTTTTACTTTTAATGCATTCTTCTTCGCATTTGTTTCAGTTTTCAGTCTGTGAGCCAAACTGGTGGAATTTACTGCAGATAAAATGAGATAAATTGTCACAGAAAACTGTACCTTCAGATGCTTTAATCGGGCTGTGAAAACCTGTGTGCGCTCCTGAAAGAAGTTTTCATTCTGCATGCTTTGGATCAGTAAAATCTGATCTGATTTTATGCCATAAACGTGTTTACACGACTACCTGAGCAGCACAAAGGTTTCGCTGTATGTCTGAATAAAGCATGGATGGATCACTGAACCGTCCTATGTGCAACAGGGGCATCGCTGGTCTTCACCTACACAATGTCAACTAAAGCGACATGCAGCATCCACAGAGAAAAGCAAGAAAACAGAAAACAACCACAAAGAGACATAAATGATTCCAGAGAGACACAAACCAACAAAAGAACAGTTCAAACAGATATGTTATGACTACAAAAGACACACAAACACAACCACAAAGACACTGAGTGACTGTAGGCATAAATGACCAAAAATGACCAAAAACACACAAAATGTCCACAAAGAGACACAAATGACAAAAAATGACAACCACAAAAACACAAAATGAATATAAAAAGACACAAAACTATAAATTACGTAAATTAACTCACAAACAACAAACAACAATGTCCAAAACAGACCCGAAACTACTACAAAGAGGCACAATATGACAACAAAGAGACATATATAAATATAGAGAGACACAAACCAACATAAAAACATCTAAAAAACACAAAATATGACCACAAAAGAAAACAGCTACGAAGACATAATACGATTACAAACAAAACAACCAAAATAACAGAAGAACTACAGACATCAACGAGCAAAAAAATGACAAAAAAAAGACACAAAACGTGCACAAAGAAACACAAACAAACAAAGAGACACAAAATTATTATTAAAGGGACAAAACTAAACTAAAAACTAAAATAATTATAAACGCTAAGTGACCAAAACAGCTAAGAAGACATAATATGATCACAAAGAGACACAAAACAACCAAAAAGACATAAATGACCAAATCATTTCGGAAAAGACTCAATAAGACAACAAAAACACACACAATTATTATAGAGAGCCAGAAAAACACTAGTTAAGTCACAAACTTAAACACAAAACTGCAATAAAAAGAGGTAAAACCACCACAAAGTCTTGGATTTAGGAGAGGCTCAATTCAATTCAACCACAAACTAAACTTCATCAATCACTTAAATGTATTTCTGTATCAGAAAGCTTTGCTCCAAATGCTGCAGAAGGATCCTGAAACATGATACCAGTGTGAGAAGATGAATGTATTATAAACTTTTCCTCCACCAGTAAATACCAGGAGCTGTTGACTGTTTGACTGTTTGACTGTGCAGATATAAAGAGAAGTGCTGCCACCTGGTGTCCACACTCTCAAACAGCAGGAGGAGGTTTAATCCTGAGTTTTAACAGCAGATGGCAGCACTTCAGCTTTCAGACAGAGCCCACAGGCTTTTATAACCACTCACCCCTCATCCACAAACCAGCAGAGGTCACATTATTGGGCAGGAGTTTGGAGAGGAAATCAGATTTTATATGATTAAACCATCAGAAGCTGTTTGATCCATAGGTTTATTTGTAGATACCTATAAATAAACTGGACTGTGCAGCTGTCAGTAATCAGAAAGAGGTTTTCACCTGGTTTTTCTCTGACATTAAAGTTCAAGAACAATTAAAAAATACTATTTTGGCTTGATTGCATTTTGGAGTCAATATATAATAATAACTGTGTGGCTTTTGGAGAGAAAATGTTTGCTGCTTCATGTCTTATATTACATTTTTAAAGAGAAAAAGGTTTGTGTCAGTGGAAAGGACTAAATGAATCAACACACTGTATGTATCTAAGGTAAAGTGAATGATTCTGCAGCATAAAAACTTTTAAAAATCTCAACAATTACAGACACGAGCAAGGATTTTCTACACTAAGCAGGTTTTCATCTGCTTTTCTCATACATTATAGTTCAACAATGATTCAAAACAACAAATTTGGTTGGACAAATAGAAATTAACAGTCTTGATTGCATTTTGGAGTCAATATACAGGGTGTCCATAAAGTCTCTTTACAATTAAAAAAATGATTACGAAGGTAATTGATGAGATATCTTAATCAGATTTGTTGTATGTACTGAGTGGTTATTATTTGTGTAAGGCACCATGTGTGTCATGGTTTATTGAAACTAAACGGGATCCTTCTTTCTGTGGGGTTATGTTAAAGACATCATGTATGGAACAAAGCTGTTGCCATGGCGACCATTGATGAGGCTCTGCTACAGCCAACATGGCAACAAATCCAGAACCGTCTAGATGAGCTTCATGTAGCTAATGTTCGAAACTATGTCAATAACTACATATTTGTCTGTTAATTTGCTTTTGTGACATTTTTTAAGTTGTAAAGAGACTTTAGGCACACCTTGTATAATTTTTTGTTTTGTTTTGCAGCTTACATGGATATTATCAGAGAATTTAATTCTGACTAATATAAGAGCAAAGGACAATAAGTGGACAAGAAGGTTAAAGCAATATCAAAGTTTTATTCTTAAAATGTAGTATAGAGAGGAACAGTAGTACAATTCAGACAGAAAAAAGGAGAATGTAGTTCCATCTTTGAAAACCTTTGATAAAAACGTAAAAAGAGTAACCTGAATTTGCTTTGTGTTCGGAGGGCACTGAGGCGCGGCCCGAGTTTTGCATCACTGTTAAAGTTCGAGAGAAATTGAAAAATACAACCTTTTGCAACAGCGTAAAAAAATACAGCTGGGGAAAGAAAACCTCTGCTTTACATCTGTAGTGTTTTTGCTTTGTTTTTCGTGTTTTTTTTTCTGTTTGTTGTCCATATAACAAATACAGCATAAAATCTAAAATGATACATCATAGTTTTGAGTTTCATTCATTACAGTAAAATCAGTAGGATGGTAAATAGTATCAAAAGAACAAACAAGACAACAGGATGGTGTGATGAGCAAGCACACAGCGTGAACAGAGAGAGAGCGGAAGGTTAAAATTCACGGAAATAAACCGCCACGCCGGGAGGTTTGGAGCTGACCGTCATTGTGATCCATTAAGTAAATCCACTAGTTAAATAATATATTCTTCATATATATATATATTTATCTCTTATAATCTCCACATATATATATAGATGTATATATATATATATATATCCTTAATATAACCCCTCCCACAGTGATTTGAAGGTAAAAGTGACACAAAGAGGATGAATATCTCTATGACTTAAAATATATCTTCTTCCACTGAGAGTTAAAGGAAGTTACACATCTTCTGTATCATTAGCACTTCAGTACATACGGTATTTTCCACTGCATATGAACAGATACTGCTGTTCCAAGGTTTTAACCCGCAAACAATCCGTGTTTCTTTAGAAAATATGTGCTTAATGAAATAACAAAGGAGAAAGGAAACATCTGTGGAAAGGACAAAATTAAACAAAATATGTATCTAGGGTAAAGTGAATGATTCTGTAGCATAAAAACATTTAAAAATCTCAACAATTACAGACACGAGCAAGGATTTTCTACACTAAGCAAGTTTTCACCTGGCTTTTCTCATACATTATAGTTCAACAATAATTAAAAACAACAATTTTGGTTGGACAAATAGAAATTAACAGTCTTGATTGCATTTTGGAGTCAATATATAATATTAAATAACAAAAAAAATGTCTAATAAAAAAAGTTGCGCATTGGAAGAAAGACACAACAGTTTATATAGTTCCATTCAGACCCGCTTTTGGGGAAGCGAAGAAACATAAAAAGAAAATTATTTTCATGAACACAAAAGTAAGTGCATGTCTATGAGGCGCCATAGAGCTTCACTTTTTGTGGAACAAAGTGTTTTTCTACCTGGCAGACCTAAAAAAAAATAAAAAATAAAAACAAACTTACATCAAATTAAACCGATGATACCTTTTACACATGAAAAATGGAGTTCTTTCAGACTGACACATCGTGGTTTCTGCACGCTTCTTTCTCCTCGCAACCAACGTTCAAGTGATTCAAAATATATATACTGTATTTACTTTATAACTCAGTACCAAATATAAACAAACGTATACAGGTATTGATGTCCACTTAGGTCCTCAAAACGTCAAATTACAAGTACTGCCGGTAGTTCTACAAAATGGTATGTGTGTGTCTGTGTGTGTGTGTGCATTAAATAAAATAAAAGCTTAAAAACAATGGCAAAGCATACCTGATAGTCGCCGTAGCACAACAGTGTTCTATAGTTTAAGCTGATTACATATGTATAACTGAGTCAGTTTAAGCTTTATGATTATAAACATCATATATAGCCTGTAGGTCCAGTATTCTGCGACAAGCATTACAGCACCAAACGTTTCGTCATTTGGCAAAATTCAAGCTTTAAGTGAAAGTCAAATGCTTTTGTTTAATAATAATAAAGTGTTACTGTGACGCCGTGATTTGTATAAAGCTAGCAATAACATTTCCCCTTGTACTTTTTTTTTTTAAGTCATCTTTTTTCCCGCTTAACAAAAAAACCTCACGTTGTCTTTTTCTTTTTTTTTGTCTTTTTTTAAGCGTATTCAGTAGTTTTTGCTTCCTGCTAAATCTTGGTGTGCGGTCTGTTTGGCACAATATCACAGCCCTCTTAAATTAATCATAAATATGGCCGTGATACATTAGAGTCACAAAACAGATTTTTTGGTTCCAAGATTTGTGCAGGCAAAGAAATAAAAATCGAAAAGAATAATATAATAATATTTAGCGCATCTAAACAAGATCTACAGAGCAAGTTAAAAATCTTCCTGTGGACAATAATGCTCTTCATCCGAGTACTTCTACGAGCACCAAGCAGTTTACGTTCAGATTGTGCAGAAAGCCTTTACGGAGCCTCTGCTCGCAGACAAAAACAACAGAAATAAAAATTATCGATAAGACCATAATAACCTCTCTTCATAAATTAAATAATTAACATTTCGCTTTTTTAGATGATTGGCCTACCCCCAACTCAAAAACTACATCATCACCCCGCCCGCCTCTCCCCCAAAACAGGAAATAAAAATACATCACCAAAAACCTGATTTATCATATTATTCGTCGATAGAATCTTTCTCTCGCGGGCTCTGGGCCCAGAGTTGGACACATTTTAACAATAATAAAATCTGTACATCTTGGAGTTCCCACTCTACGAAAGCTTTTTTTTAAATCCATCTCTTTGTTATATTCTTGCACAATTAAGTAACCTCATGGTTTGATAGCACTTTGGAGTTGATTGTTTACCAGCTAGTTTTTGTATACATATATATTAAACATCAACTTTTTTTTTTTGTTTTGTTTCTCAAGCTTGTCATTAGAATTCTTAGTCCTCTTCCGGGGCAGCACCAGCGTTGCCCTCACCCCAATTTGATTGGTCGTTGTCGGTAGGCTCCTCCCCCTCCAGGTCCTCCCCTTCCTCGCCTTCGAAGTCTTCGTCGCGAGGAAACTCCATGCCCTCCATGGCCTCCAGGCCCTCCTGAGTGGCCTGGTGCGAGTCAGCGCAGTCCGCACACACACCGTAGCGCCGCGAGCCGTGACGGATGCCGACGCTGGCGGCGAGCATGAAGATCTTCTTGCACACCATGCACTTGTACTTTTTGTCCTTCTTGTGCACCTGTAAGAGGGACGGAGCAGAGAGAAGGAGAGCGGTGAGCAGAGGAGGTCAGCTGCCGTTTAAAGGTTTGTAGTCAGTCACTTTAAATGTCACATTTACATACAAGTGTAGAAACATACACCAAAATCAATGAGGCTTGCACTCTCACAGATGTTGGTCCCAAAAGTTAAAACAGAAACAGGCCAAAAGAAAAAGAAAAGAAAGCCAACAACTTATATTTCAGAAGTGATTACTCTTTAGGTCAGTTTTGAAAAATGAAACATGGAACAAGACATCAGAGGTAGAACCAGACAGAAATATCGGGTGATATTATCGGCTGATATCGGCCCAACAATATTGGTGCATATGCCGTCTGATATGTGCAGATATGAAAACTTTTTAACAGGATATGAAATGCAGGCCTGTCAGCTTTTATCAGGGCCAGTTCATCTGATGTTACCATTTATTTATTTATGATAGTTGAACGTAGTTTCTGCCTTACACAGGTATGTGATGGAACAAACATTGAGATGTTTGAGCATCAAAACAGATTTTTCAATTAGAGGAAAAAGCTCAGAAAGACAGTAAATTAGCTTTAGCTCCAGCTAGCTGTGATAGCATTTGAGTTTACCTCAGGAGGCCTTTCACTACGTTATTGTTTTTAACTAAATTATTTAAAAGAAACATTTTGGCTTTGTTAGTCAGAATGCCTTCCTGTTTATTCAAGTTGTGCTGCCAGTACAATGATATCACCAGCTGATTTATAAACACAACTAATGCAACACAGCCTCACAATCAACTTGTTTTACTTTGTATGAGACAGATACTCCCTACATTAGAAAACAGATACCTTAGTCATAGATTTCTGCTTTTAAAACCTTGTTGCACTCACTCCCTTATACAGAAAAGCTGCATGACACAAAGAGGTGGAGAGCAGAGACATGACGGTGGCCAGAGCGCCGTCATGTTTGGCACAAGATGGTGGCTGCACCTCACATGGTGGTGTAAAAGAGAGGAGAGGATCCTGGGCATATGTGGACTCACCAGGGAATGTCTCTTTACGTGCTCGCGGCGGGTGAACAGCTTGCCACAGATGTCGCAGCTGAAGGAGCGTACGCCCGAGTGGATGATCAGGTGCCTCTTGAGCGTGCGCCGGTGCTTGGCGATGTAGTTACAGTGGGGGCACTTGAGCTTATTGAGGGCTAGGTGTGAGGACTCGCCTGTGTGGGGAGAGAGAGAAAAACACAAGCATGCAGATGCAGTGAGAGGTCAACAACAGACGAGATGTTTGATGTACAATTCCAGCTTATAAACACATCAGTGGTTTGTTCTTTGAGAGAAGTTTTCTTCTGGCCGGAGTGGAAGAACAAAGTGGAGATGGAAGATAATGATCATAAAAGCTACATTTGCATCTATAGATAGACTCTAATGAGAGAGGGGTGTGTCTGGAACCAATATCCTGTTTATCTAATCACTGAGTTAGGATGTGGTCGCCATTAGAGAGGAACACCACAACTGATGCATCACAAAAGGCCCCTCAAAGTTTGTTAACCCTCTGAACCCCAGACACTTTCAGAGCACATTTCACTCACTAAGGACTCATTTTTCACTGTTAGTCCTCGACCTCTATGGAAACAGAACAACTACTTTTAACCTCTCTTGGACTCTCCTCTCTGCTCTGTGTAACCAGCCTACAGTTCAGTCAAAGATTAGTCACATGACCATCGGTCTCAGCTGAATCATTCATGGCTTCCCAGCTGTTCTAATGTTGTTGTTCTTTTACAGGATTTGGTTGTTGCAAATTGATGTTTTTTTTGGGCAAATTTATTAAAGAGACATGTAGAATAAAGTAATTTTGATAAAATATCACAACTTTAAGCTGAGATTTGGGTATTTTTTCCTGACCCAGTGCCCACAAGTGTTAATATGGAAAAAATGAGGCCTCCACATGCATTACTCTGTATATACGTACTCTACTTTTAACCTCTCTTGTCCTCTCCTCTCTGCTCTGTGTAAACAGTCTACAGTTCACTCAAAGTTTAGTCACATGACTGTTGGTCTGTGATAATGTTTTTTTAATAGGATCTCGTTATTGCAAACAGTTCCTTATAGCAAAATCTTGAATGAGAAATGCAGAACAAAGTCATTTTGATGAAATATTTCTATTTTTCCTCAGTGAAGCATCCATCACTCATTTAAGGAATTTAGGAAATCAGACAACAAGTTGTGTTTTTACACCCTGGCTCAGATAAATGGTGTAATTTTGTCATTTTTTAAAGAAAACATGCCTTTTGGGGTTCAGAGGGTTAAACTGCAGAGATAAATGTGATTACTGTAGCCGCCATGTAATCTTCACAATCCAGCTCTGTCACTGTTGCTAAGTAACCGGTGCTTGTGTGCACCAGTCTGCGGTGATGTTGAAGGTCTCATCATAGTGATGTTGGAAAGGATGCAGATTCTTATTAGCAGCACATGTAAAGCAGCAGATCTGTCGGTGTACAACATGAACATATTGATGCTGTTTGTTTTGTGACTGCAACTGGGATGCTTTTTATAAAGAGGTGCAGCTATTATTTTGATGACTTTGTTGCATTTTATTCAGAAACTGTGTCAATTTGCAGCGACTTTACATAAACCACGATGCCAATTACTCAATACGGGAAGTCTCCAGCAATTTTCTGCAAAACTGCACACGATTCAGGAGATGTTCCAAACTCCAAACCATAATTAGAAAAGCTAAACAAACAGCTATATTTATCATTCATCAAGCTCGGCTAATCTAACGACTTAAACATACGGTTTAACATGGGTTTTATCTCCGAGTATAAAAGAGAGAGGCCCAACACGTCCTCACAGCAGCACCATCTTCATTAACCCTCCCAGGATGTTTATGCTAACAAGCTCCTGAGGACAGCTGGGCTTACAAATAAATAAGCAATCTATTGATTTTGAAAAGACTCTGCACAGAGTGGCTAGTCTTCAGCGTTGAGAGCGTGGGGGGGAGCAGGGCCGGGCCTTTTGTTTGAGCCAGGGTGCACACAACAGAGGCGTTGTCAGGGCAGGTTGCTATGGGGAGGAGGAGGGAGGGTGGGGGTTGATGAGAAGCAGGTCACCTGTGTATTTCCCGTGCATGTGTGTGTGTGTTGCACACCTTATGGGTGAGCAACAAGCTGCTAATTTAGGCCTCAGAGTTTCAGGATGAAATGTAATGTTTACTATCTGCTATAACACATAAACAAATGAGAATCAAACAAGAAAAGCACCTAATTTGTAAGTTTAATTCAACTGGTGTTCACTGTTTCTACAGTTTTAGATAAAACTTTGCTGGCCAACCCGACTAAAGCCCCCTTTCCTCTTCACAGCTGATGTTTCCACCCACAGCTCCTGATTGGCTCCTTATTCACCCTTTAATCAATCTGCTACTTGATGCCAATTCGGTTTCAGACAGACAGCAAAATGTGTTTGTGTTATTCTTGTTTTCTGGCGTGTTCACAAAGCTGTTTTCCCACCATCAAAAATGTGTTTTATATTTTTCCTGTTGTGGAATTTATTGTGGGAAAACAGTGTCCTTCAGCAGCACACTCAAAAATCAGGGGCCAGATGTGTAAAATTCTGTTCTCACAAAGACAGAAATATGAAGATGCATGCTGGAACTGGAAACTGGATGCACATGCACAAGCTTTTCAAACGCCCTTAAACTCCTTAAACTGCACTGCCCCACTCATTAGATCCGCCAATGAGAAACACGGCAATTTCACCTGCTGCGTTGCATCAGCGAGGGTCTCCAATGGGGCCAGAGCAGCTGCTGTTATTATGCATCCATACCACTAATTCATCACAAGGAGAAATGTCTTAATGGGTCGTCAGAGGGCTGATGTTGGAAGGATGGAGGGATCAAATTAAAGATCGTTAACAGGGAGATGATGGCTCAAATGTAAATAAAATGATGAAATTCAACACTCATCATTTCTAATTAAGTTTAGAAATGTGCTTTTGTGTTTCTATTTTTCCTTTTTAAATGTTAATCAATGAAACTGGCTAACAACTTAAAAGCATCTCTCAACTTTGACTCAATCTCCTCTTCATCATTTCGCCCGCAGCTATCTCAGCTAAAACTGTGTTTATGTCTGGTCTGAAGTATGTGTGAGGTGCACACACCGTCTTCCTTCAGAAATACCAGTTTGTGCGTGGGAAATGACATATGCATGTTTTATTACGGGTACACATCCTTTACACATTTGGCCCCAGGTGTTTTTCTCACATGCTGTAATTTTTGAAGATACTTCATTTTGACACCTGTGAACACACCAAATACTTTGCATTGGTGTGCAGTATGGATTCAGGATGCCTTCTTATGTGACACACTGGCTTCCCCGCCACCCATTTAAAGCAAATTTGTCAAGTCTGCTCTCCTATTAAAGCTGAAATACTAACTGGACTGCTCACACTCATTTGAGAAAATACATTTTAGCTAAACAATTTCAAACTTCATTGAAGAAGCCTTTTTTTGCAGGTAGTCTACAGAGTGCGGCGTCTTACCATTCTCCCAGGACTCCCCTTGCTGTAAGTCCTGGATGATGCTATACTGGATCTGATTGGCCAGCTCTGGGAAAGGGGGAGGGGGACAAGGGAAGCGAGAGGGAGAAAGAGAGATGAGAGGTGGTTGAGAGCCTGGGGGGGTGCACACCTCACAACGCCTTGTGTACACAACTAACCAACCCCCCGCATGAAACAATGGAAGTTTCAGTTAACAACATAGGCAAACAAACACAAACACACACACACACAGGTCCCTACTATATGTAAAGCAGTGTGTTCCCCAGGCCGGAGCAACAAACTAATGGTGTAACCAGGGCTCCAGCAGGGAGGGGGTTAATTAGAGCCGAGCTCTCACACCAGCTCAGCTTACACTCAGCTTTTGTAAGCACTTGTGTGTGAGCACCTGTGTGTGTCCGGTTCCTCCAGCATCAGCGCTTACAGCCCATTAAAGACACGCCCCTGTGAGTGTGTGTGTGTGTGTGTCCATTCTCCCTGGGTCAATATTTGGAATAGTGAGGACAGCCCCAGTGCATTAGAGTGGATTAAGGGAGGGAAGGGACTGCCCCTGGCAGCTTTGCACCTCGCAGGGATTGGGGAAGTTGTTGTGTGTGGGTGGGTTTGTGTGCACGCACCAACAGAGACCAGTGTGTATGCAAATGCATTTTTACCTGCTCTGTGTGTCTGTGTGCACCCTTTAAACAATCCAACAGTGTTGTTTGGAGAAGACCCAAGAATTTATTGGCCACGAGTGCTGGCTGTGGGCTCAGCGTGGTAAGAGCAGACGGCGATGGCAGAGTACTTACATCATTGAAACCAGCCTTCACTTTCAACTGTTATTTTCCACACAACACAGGCATTCCTGCGACTCTGGAAACTGTCTGCCTCCCATTGTTTCAGACTGTTTTACAGCTGAATGCTATGTGCTCGATGGTTTCAACCCCTCAAATGCAAAGAATTGTCTGACTTTGGAATTGCCAGGGTTCTTACACCTTTTCTAAAGTCGGATTTAGCCTTTTTTCAAGGAATTTCAAGGTGTATTTCAAAGCTTTTCCAGCACCTTACAGCTGTAATAAATTTTTAATGAGAATTGAATTATTAATTTTATTACAGTACATACAGTATTTACAGTACACAAATTGTTGTACTTTTTCATCATATTAAATTAGATATTTTTGTGATAAAAACAACCAAAATTATGTCTTTCACAATGTGTCCATATATAGCCTAAATTTCAAGCAGTTTCAAGAATCTATTCAAGTGTTTTCAAGGATTTCCAGCAGCAGGAGGAACTCTGAATTGCAAACTGAACATGTTTGGGGTTTTGGACGAGTGGTTGGACTAAAAAAAGACATAAAACCTCGACACTAGGGTTCTACGACGGGCGGCTTTTCTGCATTTTAAAGACTAAATTAAAGAGGAAAATAATCAATAGATTACTCATTACTGACAATAACTGTTAGTTGTAACCCCAGACATTTAATCTGTTTAACAACCTCGTTAAAAAAGATGAAAAAACGTGCAGAGAATTTGAAACAAGGCTTACATACAAAGCAGAAAGAAAACCACCATTTGTGCTACTATGTTTCCATCCTTGGAGCATAACGGCTCGGATCAAACTGAAGCGAAATGAAACCCAAACGAGTGACATCACTGTGGGAAACTGGGACAGCTAATATTGGTGGATGACTGCTCATGGGCTCGGACAGAAATATGCAAGCCAGCGACGGCTAATCGTGCACGAGGGCTGTCTAGTTTTAGAGCGAGCATCTCACAACCCAAAGAGTTTTTGGTGTCGGGTCGTGTCCGCGAGCAAAATGATGAACCCCTTCCTTCTGCATGACTGTGTGTTATAGAATAATCTAATAACCCACAGTTACATGCGGGGTAATAAGCCGTACGCACTCTCTTTTTTGTGTTGTAAAGCAATATTTCAGTAAAGCGTAACTAACATTTCAGACATCATGTGACATACATATCTAGAGCGAGTCACTACAAATGAGCACTGTATGCAACACAAGCATAGGCAGCACAGAGAGGCTGTGGGAACAACTGAAAGCTTTGGCAAATGACTTTCAGCCCATAAATGGTACTCGACCATCTTTTCATGTACGTTCCAGGAGAGGTGGAGTGAAAAACGGCATTAATACAGTAGTTGGTTGCTCTTACACTACATGTACACAGCAGCTTTCTAACCAGTAGTAAACAAATACAGAATATTACAGACGCACACAACACTGGATCCCACTACTTCCTACAAAGTAAAGCCTGCCATAAAACAGCAGGAATAAAAGGCTTTTACAGTGTGGAGAAACATATTGCTACATTACTGTGGAAAATGAATAATAAGTTCAATATTAAGCAGCTTTCAGTGCATCCATGGTCACTTTTCCTACAGCTAAAAAGCAAAAAAACAAAAGGTTTGGTTAAAAAGTGATAAAATGGAGCCAGGACTGCAGATTGAGGCAGGGAGAGCTCACATTTTGTCCTGACAGATATAATTTACATGTCGCTGTCCTTTCTGTTTGTCCTCTGACTGTCTCACCTTGTCTTAAAGGGATAGTTCAGATTTTTTAAAAGTGGGGTTGTAAGAGGCACTTATCCACAGTCAGTGTATTATTTACCACAGATGGCAGCCTGCTCGCCCGAAGCTAGGAGAAAAGGGTAGGAGGGCTGACATTGGAGCTGTATTTTAACATATTTCTATGACTTGAAACTTTTTTTAATAAATTACAATCAGTTATCTATGGCCTCTTCAAAGACTCCCTCGACAAAAACAGTAATTTTAACTGGCAGAACACTGCATATGCTGATCTACCGCTGCTGTAATCACGTAGTTAATTGTGCTATTGTGTAACTTTGATGTTTTAAAGAGTTAGTTCAGACTCGGCACAGTCACACAATAACACTAACTTTTGTGGTCTGCAAGGTAAAACTGGTGTTTGTCAGAGGAATCTATGCTTTGAAGCACAGTCGGATATTATTTTAGTTCCCTGCCTATCTGATGGCAAAGTAAAGCAGTAAAAGTATTGTAAATATAGTGCACACTTAAACTGATATCGATATATCAAATATGTTTTGATGCCACTGCTTCGCCAAAGTGAGGGCGTGCCAACCGCCATCCGCTGTAGGTAATGAACTCGCTTTGGATGAGTATGTCATATAAACCCCACTTCAAAATATCACAACAAACCCTTCAACAAGCAGAGAAAAAAATACAGTTAGAAGAAAAATCCTGTCAAAAACCCACAAACAGTCCCAACAGTGCATTTTGGAAACGCCCCGCTTAAAAGGGAACTGAAAAAATGTTCGGAAAACACTTTTCTGAGAATGGAAACTGAAAAACACCATATACAAGTATGATGTCACTGGTAAACAACCCACCTAAATAACTTCAAAATTTGAATACATAACTTTTTCTTTTTAAGTTGAAAAGCACCTCTCTCACCAGCAGCCTATGAATAATGTGCTGCATGTTTCTGCCTCAGATCCTTCACATCACCTCTCACACGTGTTCAATAGAGACACAAAGAAATCTTTACAATTTGATCCCTTACAGAGACCAAATATAACAAAGATCTATATTTAAACTGTTAACATACTGTATGAATAAAAAGACAGAACTATTATTTAAAAGGTAAACAGCTGCCTTGAAACCTTTTACTGTGACTAACAGCCCACTTGAAGTCTCAAAGCAAATCTATATTTGGAGACAAAGTGTACATTGAGTAGAGAAATTGAGCTAAACAACAAAGACACATGTAGAAAAGAAGGTTGTAGAGTTTCACACACAGGCTGCAGACAAACTACGTCTTTAAGGGAGAGTCTCTCTAGGCTATTACAACACCCCGGATCACTTTGTGCACACATTAAAACGAACCATAGGAGGAGTCGGAGGCACTAAGAGCGTTCAAGTGCATTTAGGGAGGCCTGGGGGGAGAAATGTTTCCCCTGCTTTCTTCATTTTCCTGCATTAGGGAGAGCTTCTCGCTCTCTATCACGTACACAAAATGTAGTTCTCTCTCTCCTTCGGCACACTCTTTGTGCCTAAACCCCCTCCACCCCGGCCATACCACTCCGCTTAATATGTGATATCATTATGGTTACATGGAGTGCCGCGCTTAATGGGGCCAACAGAAGGAGAAGGCTGGAGCTGAGAGGAGAGATTACTAACAGCGCTACACGGTATGTGGACGGGATGGATGGAGCGGCGGATAGATTAAGGGACGTAGTGTAAAAAGGAACGTATCAAAGGGTAAAGAGAAAGATTAAAGTGTGCAAATGTTTTTGCAAGCGAGATTGAAAAATGTATTGAATGAGATAAAGTTCAGGAATCAGTGTTCTTGCCAACGTGTTTTTTTAAGGATAGTTAATTCTTTCTCTGACTCACTTTAAATATTGACATTTTATTTTTCTCCTTCACAGAACATAATAGCGATATGAAGCATTAAATTGCCTTGTTTTTATTGAATTGGACTTAACCTCGTAATAACACCTCATCTTTTCTTTAGAACAAGTCTAAGCGGCGGAGCGGCAACACAAAGCACTTCAGGTGGGCGTAACTTTCGTAAGCCCCCTGCTCTGGAGTGATTAGTGGAGATCACGACTGGGAATGAGTCACGTCTTTGCTGTGTACAGCAGGTTAATAGCTTGATGAGGAAATATGCTGTTAGCTATGGAAGCAAGACATTCATGGCACGCTGAAAAATCCATACTTTTTGTGATGTGATCACAAAAGGGACAGATTGTGCAGGCATTTACCACTGCGGCTTTGTAGCACCTAATGGGTCACGGATGTGACGCGGTTAGATATGTCACTTTAAGGCGACGGATCATTGGAATAAACCACGGCAATATAAATATGAAGGAAGCCTGCTGCTCCTAAGCAACAAAGAAGTGATTATTTCAGTATTAAATTCAAGATGTTTTTTAGACTACAGCTATGACATCATTATGACAAGAACAGCAGAGTATCTGTACCCTAAATGTTACTTCAGGCAGAATTAAACAGAGTCACTGGGTGAATCCTGAATATATGGTGGAACTGATATATAGCGGATGGCTATTTAAGACAGAACACAAAACATGGGGACATGTATAAAACAGGTTTATGTCTGTTTTCTGAGCTGGACCCCTTGCCACTGGGCCTTTTACATTTCCTGGCAGAAACCCTGAAAATTATACAAAATTTAACAGTCTGGGAGGCCAAAAAAAAGAGGATCAAATATTGAAGCCACGTGACCAATCAGGTTATCCTCTTGAGCCTGAATGACCCTCTGGTGGGCAAATCATCACAAATGCATGGTATCAGGACAGGCTACGTTAATAACTGTGGAATTTCATTTTAAATAGTTCTTAATACACAACACAGATATCAAACACTGATGCAGTGTTGCAGCCAAGTGTTCATCTGAGTTTGTGTGGGTATCATTTTTCTTTAAAAAAATAAAGAAGTTAGATGTAGAGGAAAATAAATGCCAGATAAATTTCAGTGTTTAGATGTAAACTGCTGGTGATGGGGGAGTGTGTGTGGTAAAGGCAAAGACGCATCAAGCTGGCTAATGATGCTACCTGACATAACTGGTTATTGTGTAGCCAACTAGCAGCAGCTTTAGGCCAAATTTGCAGACAGTCATACTGCACGCAGTTAAACAGACGAGTGCACAGTGCCTTCACATACATGCATTTCAGTATATTCCTTCTTTTTAGCCAGAAAGGCCACTTAAAGCTGATTTTCATAATAATCATCTAATTAGCTAATTATTCACGTTGAACTAAATTTCAGGGATTCTCTGGGATCTTGCTGCATGCACCTCTCTGCCTTTAAAAGGGGAGCCTCTTCCTTTTACTTGCAGTGAGAATACAGTGTGACTAATCGGAATAAGAAATTCATGAGTGAACGCTGAAAGTTATACATATATTATAGGGAGAAAGAACTGGGCACGGAGTGTATGAAGAGTGTTTAGAGCTACAAATGTGTGTCATACCAGCATTTTCGGAGAGGGAGGAGAAGTCCTCTCTGGGGTATGAGGCGGAGGGCTGGATGAACATCCCCTCGTCGAATCCCTCTTCAGGCTCTGGTGGAAAGTTGTATACAAAACGCCGCGTGGTGGTCTGTTTTTTCCTCCGTCCGCTTCCTGCCGCTGCATCCGGTGCTTCTCGCTTTATTGCCGCGGGTGCCGCTGCAGCGCCACATGTGGTCGGCTCGTTCCAGACGAATACCTGCGTCTGGCCACTCGCCGACCGTGTTTCGTTGGTCTCTGCTGAATCGGACGAGTTGTCGTTGTGGTGGCTCCAGTTACCAGAGGCTCCGGGGGTCACCAGGGCACAGCCCTCACTCCCTACCACTGTCACCTCTATATCACTGCTCTCCTCCTTCACCCTGCCACCGTCCTCGTCTTCTTCCATTGCTTCCTTTCCTTGATTGTTGCTGGCCTTGATCGACAGCTTTGACAGGATGCTTGTGGCCCAGAAGTTGCTCGGCTTGCGGTCCAGCCCTCTCTGTCCCTCTTTGGACACCGTCTGCCTCTTGTTGTAGTCGACCACCACGGAATCAGGGGCCTCCTGCTTGATGCTGATATTCAGGGCATCCTTTATAAAAGCCCTACACGTATTTACAACCTCTGTCATTTGGAGGTAACTGGCAACAGACATCACCTCAATGGCATTTTGGCTTGTGAGCAGCAGATTCCCAGAGTAGAGAAAGTCGAGGATCACGGAGAAGCCCTGCACAGCAGCAACATCCAGGTGTGTGACTGTGGCCTGGTCCTGGGCCTCGCTCTTGGTCAGACAGTAGAGGGTTTTGAAGTAGCGGCTGCCCGCCACCAGGATGTTCTTGTGTGCGCGGAACACCTGGCCCGAGACGACGATGTTGACGTCACAGAGGATACCACTTTTGCGTTGCTTGTCCAGCTCCTGGAGCAGCTGGTAACAGTAGGAGTTCTCGTTGGGCTTGTTGCGGTAGTCTTCCTCTGAGCAGTTAGTGGGGCTGGTGTTGTCTGAGGGCCTCATTGTCTCCTTTAACATGAAAGAGAAGAAAGAGAACATTTATTCAAGATTTGTGCTCTCACATTTGTCACGTCACATTTTCAAAAGCAAGCACGAATGCACGTAGATGCAAATATGTTTTCCCTTCCTGTAACTCCGTCTTTACAATAAATGAACACACAGATACACCCTCGGGGCTCCCAGTGTGACACCCGCGCACCTGCCCTCGGGGTGAAACAGGTTTGACAGGTTTCTGTTATGGAGGAGGTGGTAAAAATGCAATGAAAGGTGTGTTACTTGGCTGGTTAGTACTATCAAGGCCTATAATCAATTTATGTCCTTGTTTAACTCTGAAGTCCACAAGTCCTAAATATGACACAAGGACCAACGACACTTGAATAACAAGGAGAAATCCATCCCATATTTTCATCAAAGCTTTCCACAAGCCAATATAATTACTTGATTTGCTGGAGATTTTCTTAAAAGGTGGCTCACCTATTCATATTTTAATGAAAGATTTCCAACATTTTCCAGAATGCATTTTGAGCATCAATCAGTGGAAAAATGACCATTAATCTACTTTTACTTGTAGTAAACAATATAAAAACAGTGAGCCTGCTACAAAAACTTTATTCTTATCGTTTAAATTTTAGGTAGATGGAATATTTTATCCTATTAAATTCCATTAATACTGTAGTGCATTTGTTCAGATTTTGGAGGCCCTAAAAAAATAAAATAAATAAAAACACAGTATGAAAGAAAAGCCAGAGAACTCATTGCTTATTTTCAGGCATTACTTAGTAGCAACTCAGTGCTCCAAGCTGAGAATGATCTTTATTTAAATTGTAGCAGCTAACACTGAGGACTGCCTTGGTTTTAGGAAACCTTGAGAAAAAGCCAGATGGTTATTTATTCGTAATGAATGAATGCAATTTCCAGTTCTGCTTTGGTTATCACCTCCAAAGCTACATTGTAAAGTGAATTTGCGAAGTTATACATTTTGCATGCTTTTAACTTCTGAACAACAAATGATCTCTTCCTTTAACTTGGACGTTAGATATAAAACGGGCCATAATTAGAGCTGGAGGAGGGCCGGCGAGCATCCAACGCAGAACACAACGTGGCTGTAGGATGGGAGGGGAACTGGCAGGAGCATAGAACTACCCTGTAACAGCCCGACTCCCCCTCCCCTGCTCCCCCTTAACAGGGCAGAGGGCCAGCCTGGTACGGAGCAGAGAAGAGGGGAGTATATACACATGTGCATGCATATGCTTGTATATGCACATAGACAAAATACACAGCTCGATAAAAAGGAAAAATGTGCATACACCCTGCATGTGTGGAACATTATAGTTTTACAGCACACATGTAATAGCATAGATCTACGGCTCATTTTAGAATTGCACAGCAGATGTCCTAATCCAGAATAATTCACATTGCTCGAGCCCGGCATTTTTGCCCCCACCAACCTCTATCTCTTCTGCGCACACATGCATACACATACACACACACACAACCACACAGAAACCAAGCTGCCTACACATACACACAGCTGGGGTTTCAGCTCGAGTAATTCAGATTAAATCCATTTCTCTGAGGTCCCCACCCAGCCCCCACCCCTTCTCCCTCCACACTGCAGCGCTTGTCCAGGGCAGCTAGGGCACACAGGATAGTATAGGGGGGCTTATCGTCCTCTGCCACAGCTGGAGGGGAGAGATGAAGAGAGATGGGATGGAATGAAATCAGAGGCAGAATAAGGGAGAGACAGAGAGAGGGAGAGTGGACGTACTTTGCAGGCTAGAAGAAATATGAGAGCAGAAAATAATAGAAGACAAGAGAGCAGTATTGTAGAGTTCTGATGGAGAATAATGTAGAAACTGATAGGAAAAAAAAGTGTGAAAAGAAGATGAGAAATGTTGGAGAATAAAAGAAAAAAGCCTGATAACACAAGCACAAAGAAAAGGAGTGAGAGCATGAGGCAGAGATTCAGAGAGCGAGACCTTGAGCCTCGAGAAAAAGGGCGGAGGAGAAAATGTGGAGCAGAGGGGGACGGAAAGCCAGCGCGATAGAGAGAAGGAGTTGGGTCACCCCATTTTAGCCTTCACAATAGCCCGTGTTCTCCCCGAGGCTCATTGTCCACTCACTGTAGGCCTTTGTGAAAGGTTTCGGCACTCACTCTCTTATTACACAGCAGCTCCCACTCGCAAGCAAAGAAAAGGAGCCAGAGTGCGTGTGGGTGAGGCGAAAAGGATGGGGAGAGGAGAAAAAATTATTCCATGATATACACATCAAAGCCTCTGGAGGGGTATGGTCATCATGTTGAGTACTGTGGTGGAATATATTGGTGTGGTGAAGGGCAGGAGTGCTATCACAACAAGAGGTGTTGGATAAGTTGGATACATGCATACAGTTTTGCTTCTTTGAGCCTCTAAAATATAGATATTTCCTGATTTTCTCTGTTTTATTGCATATTGAACTGAAAATCTTTAGGTGTCTGATTGAAAATAAACAGCAGATTTATCAACAACGAAAATAATTGTCATTTGCAGCCTTAATTTATACCACTGGTAAATGAGTCAGGTTGCAAGATAAAGTAGGCACAAGCATGTTGTACAGCAATCAAAGGAGAAGAGTCATATGCTGCATGCTGTTAGGAGTGTGTGGAGTCGAAGCACAAACAAATGTGGTCAATCAACTTATGTGTTGCAGTGTTGAGAGCTTGCATTGAATTAAGCCTATTGTACCTACCAGTGGTACCTGACCTCATTCATTTTATTTGCCAACATATATTTTACTCCCATTTGGCCAATGGCAGGTGCTAATTTTGGAACCTGATTTATATTTAGCATCCTGCAACTAAAATACCTTCAAACACATTTACAGCTAGAAGACAGTGAGGGTTAAAGAGATGAAAAAAGAGGCAATATGTTGAAATGCTGCAAATAAACAGGCGCTGTCAGACTCCCCGTACCTGGGCATGAGAGAAATGGGTCCACAACATCTTTAACATTTCAACGAACTGGCCGTCCCACCCCGAAACCCCATGACTCCCCACAGCTTTTATCTATTACACATAACCAGGCAATGGGCCAAAGAGGTAAGACTTTGCAGTTCTGATATGAATTTGTGTGTGCATGTGCGTGCACTTATTGGAGTCAGGCTAGGACAGCCTGGTACTGGATAAGTTGCTCCATACTGGCCTCATCAACAGCAGCATCATCATCCTTTCTCCAGATGTGCCACGTGTGAGCTGGGAGCTTAGAGAACCAGCAGACCAACCCTGCACAGCAGATGCTGGAGGCAAAACCAGCCCTAGCTAAGAGAGAATGTGGGGACAATATCAACCTCCCCCAGTTGTGACGTGGCTCGCTTTTTATTTGAGCCAGAGATGGTAGGGGTGGAAGAATGAGAGAATCCAAGAGGGCGCTGGGAAAGAAAAATTCTTTGATCTAGGTATAACAGGGATGCTTTAAAGTCTACTGTGAATGGCCAATAAGAACTGATTTACAGGTGGATTAAACAAACCAAGATGGCCATAAATTCAAGCTTATTGAAGTACTGGCCTCGGTCAGAAACACTTCACAGATCATGTGATACATTTACTGTCCCCAGTGCAACATAATGACCCGCTGGAGCCAGTTTCTGTTTACCTTTTACACACACACACATTTGCCTCAATCCCCTTACTCGTCCACCCCCACCCACCATCAATCTAGTCCCATGACCAGCCCAGCCCTGAGGCCATCTCCACCGGTCCTTCCCTAACTCCCTACACTGACTGTATCCTTCTCTTGACCCCCCCCTTCTCCTCACCCAACCCGTCTGTCCCCAGATGCTAGAACAATACCGCAGTGTGCGTTTGGCCCAAGGTGTGGGAGGGCTGCACTGAGTGTCTCCCTGCCTCCTAACAATGCTCTGACAGAAGAGCAAGAGATGGGGGGGAGAAAACGAGGGGTGGGTAGAGTCACTGACGGATTCAACAAGAAGAATTCTCCCTCTGGCTTCACCCCACCCCATTCCCCTGACCTGTGGCCCCCAATAAACATCCCATCTATCTGGCAGACACCAGAGCGCAATGGGTGGGTCCCCTTTCCCATTCGGGGAGACTCACTGTTAACAATGAGTGTGGTGTTTGTCTCAACTAAACTGAGGGGGTGAAATGACTTGTGTAGGTCATGCATATTTGAATACCCCTCCTGGGGATCAATAAACTGTTGTGTTATCTTATCTTACACCCCATTTAGACCAACACAGTGATGCAGGTAAAACATTTGTTTGGCCATCAAACTGAATGAGGCAACCTGGATCGCCTGACGTGACTGCAAGCCTGATTCTGGCCTGGGCTGAATTTTTGAATATGGCAGTAGTTGAACAGGTGTCTGTATTACGGATAGAAATCTAATGTTTTGGACATTAAAACAAAGAACAAAAAAGAAGAGACAATAGAGCAAGGAGTGTTAGGAGAGGCTTGATATGAAGAGGATTGAAAATGAAACTACCTTTATGTGGTTATTACGCAATGTACCTGTATATGTTTATGGAATTATAGTTGTAGAGTCTCTGATCGTGGTGACGATACAGGATTGTTCTGTGACTACAAATGCGGGTTTAACACATATCCTTTTATCAATTTGGGGAAAAGTGAAAAACTGTCACTAGAGAATAAAAAAAGACTTGTATTAGTGACCTCATATTTGTTCCATGGGAAATAATAGTCTACTTTGGCCTGATCTTAGCCTTTTTCCTGTGAGCATAGGGAACAATGTGAGCACAAGACAGTGTCTAGAGAATTAAGGACAACGGCCCCCTTCTCCAAGGAGACCCACATTTACCACAGCTGCCCTGGTGTGCTTGGGCTAATCGAGTTAGCTTTAACGAATGCAGCAGAGGCCTGACTAACGTCAGGAATGGGTGGATAGAACAAGACGTTGCCTCATAACACCATAATTCCCCTTTAATGTAGTGCTTCACAATGCTACCTTGCTTTACATACACAGCTGCTCATTATTTCAGCAGTAATGTATGTACTGTATACATAAATACGATTACAGTTTTACTCAAAACACAGTCATAAGAGAAAATCTAATCTTAGGAACATTAACTGCAAAAATAATTCAATAAAAGTCAGAATTAAATAATTTCCAATAACGCAGCACTGGGACATTATCGTCCCAGCTCTATTCTACATGAGAAAATGGCCTGGATAACCTCTCAGTACAGTGTCTGGGGTCCTTGTTGCTAAGGAAAAGCCACACCAAGCCCCTAATCCACCCTTGCTGCCCTCCTTACCAATTAGAGATGTGCACAAGTTAGTGGATCACTTTAAGTCACTGATGATTAGTGATTGCGTGTGCAAAGGAAGGAACTAAATGTAGTAGTGCAATCCTCTTCGCTCACAAATTAGAGTCAAATAGCACCTCGCTCTTAATTCCCCTGACAGCACGGACCATTGTCAGGATAGGAGGTCGGATGGAAAATGTATGAGGAACAGTAGCTTAGATTATTCTATTCTTTTTCCAAAATGAGGATTGATGGGAGAAATGCCCTTTGACACCAGATTGTTCGGGTAAACATGCACTCCCTGTTTTTATGAGGTCTCTGAAGGAGTACCATAGAAATATTGCCTACACTGCAATAAAAATAATGAACCAATAAAACGGCTTCATGCACGTCAATAAAGACATAGTTCACAAAAATGGCTTGGTTGTTTTGGTTTAGAGGCATCAGATACTGTCACTAACTTCATACATACCTACCTCAAGCTCAGGCTAACCACAGTCTTTATGTGCCTATTAAATTAAGAGGGGCAATTTTACAATATGGTTTCAGGCTCATGCATAGAAAATGGGGCTTTAATCATAAGATATGCCCCGAAGATACAACACTAAGACCCTTTAATCTAGAAATATGTATATGAAAGGGTCAGGTGATGCCGTGTCATTCTATTTACTGACATCTATTTCACTTATTCATGCCCTATTCATATGGGCCAAGCAAGCTGTCAGGCTCCAGGCAACATGATTTACTCTCCTCCTCTTGTCCAGCCCTGCAAGTGACACCATCTATGGATTTTGGGGGGTCATTCTAGCACAATGCCTCTAATTTAGCTCCCCCAAAGGGAGGAGGAGGTGGAGGAGGAGGTGGAAGAAATGCGCCAAAGGTCACTCGGGACTGCGAGCCAGCAGAACTGCATGATGAGAGGCCAAGAGGAGGGGGGTTGGGAAGGGGTGCGGTTCCCCAAAGGCTGCTAGGGTCGAGCCCTTGCCATTGTATGACCTCTAGCAAGCTAGCAATCAAGACAGCTGCTGATGCAACAAAGGCGTTTACTGTACAGTGTGCATCCACCAAAAGTACTATAAAGCACCAACACTGACCATTATTTATTAGCAGTTTAAAATTAATAGTTATTTGTGGCAAACAATAAATCCTTCATTCCACAGGAGCAGCCCCCCGGTGTGATAGTAGCTAGCAGGTGTCACACTGGAGCAGGTTTGTGAGAGTAACTTCACTTATAATTGGGCAGACACTCGTAGTGTGGACAAGAAGGAGAGATGTGTTTCAATTATTCTGAAAAGTGGTTCAGTGGGGTTTTTGCCATTTACAGTATAAGTTAGACACCACTAGCCTCGCTAGGGGCTTTCCACCGCCGTCCCTGCCCATCTACCTCCGGCTACAGTAAAGCTACAAGCGGCTAGTCGGCTAGGCTAGTTGTTAGCTCAGGTTAGCAGGCTAGCTAATCAGCCAGGAGAAGGGATTGTGAAGCTTAGGTAATAGCCTATTTTCGCCTTAGTTGTGTTTTAGAAGTAGTTTAAACTGTTGCTGTTAGTGACAAACATGACAGACAGTGACATGTGTTGTAATAAAAGTGTGACAAGTATTTCATGTTACGTTGGTTGCGAAGAGAATTGACTTGAGCTAACATTACCTGTTTGGTGGGGTCATTCCTCCCGTGCTCAGAAGACAGGTGATGTCTCAGCAGCAAGGCCCGTTTGTAGTTGCGACTCCCTTTGACAAGCTCGTCGCTGTTTTTAGTGGCAATGTTGTGACACCAGGAGCAGGACATGAGTCCCGTCTCCTGGCAAAATTTTAGCCATGGAAATTCTTGCAACCACGAAGCGTGGAATAATGAGTGTTTCTGAAGCAACGTCTGCGGTCTCATCTCTACCCCAGATTTCCTGGATCCCGACTCGCCCCCAGTCGAACCGCTTCCCGACTCCTGTCCGTCGGCGTTGCTGCTGGGACCATTCCCCTCCCTGGACCTGTCGTCCGCTTCCACCGAGTCCACACGATCGTCGCTTTCCCCGGCTGCCCAGCTGCCCTCTTCCGGGTCCTCTTCTTCCTCCGCTTCGGGTTCCGTGCTATCGCTGACAGACCCAGCGCCCTCCACTCTCTTCTGCGATGATCCTTTAGCCCCCAGATCCCTGTCCTCCTCTTGATCCGGCCTGTTCCCGTTAAAATGTCGGTCTTGACAGGCCGGGGCCTCCCAGCTGTTACAGTTCCCCCCACCGATACCGCTGGAACCCGTTAACCCAGCTAATCCACCTCCTCGGAAAGCCAGCGACCTGCGGTTTCTCTCACCGGACATTTTTCTTAATATATATTAGAATCTTCACTTTCTCAACAGTATCCCCCTCCGACAAAAATAATGTGTCTGTAAACGATGTATTTTCCGAAAGAGATGGACCGTCGTCGTTTCTTTTCTCCGCTTTGGCCCTCCCGGTGAGAGTATGTAGGTTATGCGGAAATAAATAAAGGTTTTAAACGCATAATGAATTTCAGGGTTCTCGCTGCGTCCGCGCAGGCCCCGCAGAGGTCGAATGGCAACGACTTTCCTCCCCACAATGCACCTCGACCAGAGAAAGGGGGGTTGGAGAGGGAGGGGGCGGCTTTTAAAGGAAGATGGGGGGATCTGTTGATCAGCAAGGGGTCTTTTGTGTTTGAAGCTGAAGGCTGCACCCATTTTCCGCATGCTTTTCATCTTTTGGCTTTGCTTGTCTTCTCAGTCTCATAAATGCTGACTTGAGTGCCCCACGTTAGCCCCCTGCTAAATGGGGTTACCACAATATTCCTTCAGTAGTTCTATAGGAATTCTACAAAACTTACATTGTGTCTATACAACTTTATTTCATTTTTTATTTTTATTTTTTACTTTTTTAAATATAAACCTATAAAATATGCAGGTGTCTGAATGTTTGTGAAATTATTTTTTTCTGATTTATTTACCATCATATTTATATTAATGTAACCTTTTTCTTTGCCCAAATCATACACGCATAATAGTGTATAACATGTCACCATAGTGTTATATTGTATAGTATATTTGCAGTTTCTATTTATTTTAGGATATATCTGTTAAATATGAATAAATATAGACAACTATATGATGATCATTTTAAAAAAGAACCTGTGCCTGGCATGTGATGTGGGATCATGTAGAAGTGTGATCTGTATCCCCCAGACAGCAGTGAGGTGTTATAGCCCTGAGGAAAGTATTCTTATATATCAACATGTATCTCAAATATCTGTTCCCTGTCATTAAGATCAGGTCCAGCAGATGGCACTCTTTCATGTGGACACCCCTCTCTCTATCTCTCTCTCTCTCTGTCTCTGTGTGTGATGCTTGGCATACTTGGGTGTATAGTTTCAATGCTGTCCAATTAAGAGCTTTGCACACAGTGTGTGAACAAGAACGGGGGTTAACCCTGGTTTTGATTACAATAAGGTGGGGGTTGTATTTGACTGTAACGGTTAAATTCCCAAGGGGGTAATAAGGCATGTTGTGTACAATTAGTGTATCTATTGCTTGCTCCAGCTCACAGAAGCATTGGCTATCAACTTGACATAAACACCAGAATTAATTTGACAAATGTAATTTCCCTGTAGTGAATATGACATCGAATGTCAATCTGTTATCACAGGTATAAAATAAATGAGGGAGCCTTGGAGGTATTATTGATTGTGTTTCTGCCACAGCCTTCAGCTTGGTAATAAATCATTGGTTATATCCAAACTAGTATTATTTTTATATGATGATGATTTCACCATAAGTGCAGGAATAATTCCAGAACTATTGTTATTATAAAAGCTGCACCCCAAAGATATTTGCAGCTTATTTTGTTTATTGTTCATGTTATTATATGCAGGGCATGAAAAAATATAAAAAACCAAGTGGGCTTATTTAAAGCCTCCATCTAAATTATGTAAAAATGTCATAGAGAAAACAAAAATGAACACGCAGAAAGTAATATGACAACACTAAAGTGATAATAACAACGCATATGTAACAACAATATTAAAACTATGACATTAAAAGCTGAAAAATGAAAGTGTGTAATGTGTATGTATGTGTGCATGCTTGAGTGTGTGCATGTGTTTGTGAGGAGGACATTGATACATAATACTTATTGATACAGCCCCTTTGCTACAACATGCTTTACAAAAAATAAAATAAAATAAAATATATTCACACAAATAAAAACAACAATCAGATACAAGGAAAGTGCAAATAGGCAGGAATAAAAAGTGTATTTATTAAAAACATACATAAAACATTACTAAAAGCACTTACAAAACAGCAGTTAAAGCCCTCTAAGAGTATTTTGTAACATTTATAAGAGGGGACAGTTTTTTCTAAGTTGGAAAAAGCCATTCTAAAGTTTATCACCCATTCGTCTTATATAAAAAACAATCCTCAATAACTACATAAAACTGAGGCACATCATAAGGGTCTCTGAATTATATTCTGAATATACCTCTTTATTATACATATTTACATGTGTAGAGTATTTGTATTATTAGAAATATATAAATATGATCTATATAAGGTACGCCGATATGCATGTTAAAGTTTGTGTCGTACAGTAATAAATAAATAAATAAATAAATAAATAAGGACGTGTCACTGACGTGCAGTTCTGCCTTGTTGATGGTATAAAACTTGATCCACGTGCTCGCCTCTGTTTACACTGCTGCGTGATGACGTCAGAGCGAACCCCACCCCGCACGGCGAGCTGCTTGGCAACATGAGAGAGAGAGCAGGAAGATCCGCAGCAACCAAGTGAACAACCTGCACACTCTGGACACAAAAACCACCAGAATCAACGCTCGGCCGCACAATGGAGGATGCAGATAAAGGTAACTGATTTGCTGAAATGCCTCCCAGTGGCTGTGCTTTTACCGGAAAATGTTTTCAAACTACTTTTATTGAAAACATGAAAGTTAGCAAACTAGCTAACTTTGCGCAGTGACTGGAGTTAGTCCGTTGAGAACATATGCTACTTTTCAAACTTAAACAAAGTGCGTTTTGGTGACAGAAATAACACCGAGACTTTTTTTGAAGAAAATAAATCTTTAGGATACATCAACAGAGTGCCAGCATTAGGCAAAAAATATCACGGAAGTAGAGTATTACACAGCATTTATTCCAACATGTAAGATGAGCTAACGTTACTTCAGTAAATTTAAACGAGGAAGTTGTCATTTCAGTTTGAGTAAACAGTAAGTGCGATAAAACAACAGACACTGAGATGCATTAGGCGTAGACTTCAAAGTTTAAAAATTAGGTCGAAAAGGGATTTATCTGTGGATACGGTGAAAATGTACATGTAGGTTACACCCGTTTGACAGCTTTTATTTTTTATAAATGTCGACACTACACCTGTTCTAGTCACAAACCACTCTGTCTACATTCGGAGTTGTTTTTTGAGCAAGACAAAAAACGTTTAGTTTGGACGAAGCACACTCCTATCAATGCATGATGCAAGGCTGTGAGGTCAAACAGGCCTAAATGTGGCTACCAAGTATTTTATTATGAGAAAAGGGAGGTGAGTTCATGAACCACAGGTATGCTGTGAATGCATTGTACCAGCCATTCCTGCTCCCTTCCCTCTCCTACCTACCTGGACATTTCCATTCCTGCTAGGCAGCCATCTGCACTGTCATACCTCCACACCCCTTACCCATCCTCCCAGGTTTAGTCCTTGTCTTTTGCCATAGCTAGTTCTCAGTTCAAGTGCTTGTGTGTCATTAGCAGCACATTTTTTAGGTTCAGTTTAGTTGCTCAAAACACCCTTTCTTGTATTTATTTGTGCATAACAGGGCCTTGTAGTTATTGTGGAAAGGAGCAAGTGACAGAAGTTTATTTGTTCACCTCAAGGGAATGCCAGGTAAACAAGGCACAGCCCTGACCTAATTTCATGTGAGCAACAACACTTTTCAACCCCCAGCAGAAATGTCAATTCCTCATGTCTGCATGTTGGATTTTGTGGGGGTGGGTTTGCCTCAAGCTTAAAAATAGTGTATACTCTGAGGAAAGTTACAGCATATGTTATCTATTGATGGCTGTAACCTGTTACTGGTTCATAGTGTTTGCTTAATAATATCAGATTGATTGTGATGCTTGCCAGACAATCCTGTCAGTCTCCATCATCTTGATGTATTTTTAAGAAAAGTGTCTCTTAGTCATTGTTGTTTAGGGGCTTCTTGTCTGGCTGCTTGTCTCGTGACCATGTTCCCCTTTGGTTGCGTAGGTTTCCTGTGCTCTACAGGCCTTCAAGGTTTTCCCTTGACGCATTACATTACTTTCCGTGTGTGTGCAACTGATGCACCAGCAGCTCAGGCAGAAATTATCTGGTATTTTGTGGCCTGTGTGTTGCTTTGAAAACACAGATAGAAAAAAACAGATAAGGCCTTTTGTTATGTAGCAGAAGTGCATTTTCATCCTTTCCTGTTGTCATTGTGTACCTTTTGAATATCATCGTAGGAACTGATTAGTTCTCGTTTTTTTATAGTGACAGTCAGCAACAGACGGTGAAGTTCTTTTATTATCATGCTTTTATAGGCCGCTATGGTAGCCGTATCCAAACACCATCTGTACCTGCAATCTCGATAATGTTTCTCTTGTCACTGTCACCTGTTGGTTTTCAGCCCACTCAGTCACTGTTACTCCAGATTAAAAATACTATAAAGCACATCATATCAGAGCTCCCCTTTTAAATCAGTTTATTCAACTCAGTTTAAGTTGCTCTTCCACAATTATTCTCAGTATTTTAGGTTAAACATCAATAATGAGGATGAGAAGGAGCTATATTTGCAGGGTTTTAAGAGGTCAGTGTGCATGAGTGGTCTGACTGGTGCCTTTCAAAGCAGCTGTCAGGGGAGTGAAGTCTTCTCTCCTTTGTGTGTATGTAGATTACCTTTATGATAACAAACATCTCTTTCTTTGTGAATGCTTTTTTTCTGCAGTTAAATTGATTTTCCAGAAGTATCTTTAGATCTTATGTGTCCCTTTTTTGTTAAAGTTTGAGTTTCTTTCTTAAATTGTTTTACAGTTCAGTGTCTGCAGTTTAAATGCATAGTTTGGACATGTGCTATACTATGGAAAACTTGATTGATTTGTTAGTATTTGGGGTATTTTTGTTATTGGTGCAGTTTTACTTATAGTGTAAAGGTCCCCTGAAGGTTTTATTTCCTTAAAATGCTCCAGTATATCATACTCCAGACATCTACATCACAAAATGTGGGATTTGTAGCTTGATAAGAATGTCATACATGATCTGTACTTCTTTTTTGGTGTTTTCTTCCTCCTTCACGGATGCTTATGGCCTTGTGTCAAATCAGATGTTAAAAAATGTGACTGTCAGGCTTACCAATCTGTCTTGTTTTTCAAATCAGATGTCTAATGACATTGATCACGAACCAACATTTTTGCTTTATTAGATTTCAGCTAGGCTCAACTGGATGAGCAGTCAGAGGAAGTCTATCACAGATAACATCCTCCCCAACCATTTGACGTGTTTGTGGTGGAAATGTGTTTCAATAGAAAATAATCATACTTTCAAAATATAACCACTTATCATTTTAAGTGTTTTAAACCTGTGGTGAGGCTTGTGATTCACTGCATTGATATGTGACTTTTCTTTGCCGTCGTATTGTGTAAATGATCCATGTAGGTGGATCTCTTTCCCACCACCGTCACTAAGTTTACTCAAAAATACATGTTTGCACTCCAGCCCTAGCTGTCACAAGTCATTTAAAAAAAACTCCTGAAGGGCTTAATGTGAGCCGTTGCTGAACTAAAACATACTATCCAAAGCTCCCAGTCTAACCAGAAAATCAGCAGTCTCAGTGATGTCAGCAGATTGCACATCTCATTTCAAAAATTGAAGGGGAATTCCCGTCTGTTCGAAATCTTTGATCTCTGAGCTGATTGCTACATGAATGAAAGTTAGCAAATGTAGTATATGATTAAAATGTTCCCTGCATTCTATATAATGGGCTAATTATTCCCATTATATTGCAGTGAGAGAGAGTAAAGGATATCACAACATCTATGACAGGACAAGTTGAGGCAAGGATACCTTTTATAAGCTAAATATAGTTACATAATTGGCAACTTCTATCGGTTTCATGTTTGTGCTGATAGTTTCTGTAGCTATAAAAATGCAGTCTTTAATATATGATAAACACAAATGATGCAGTAGGTATTTAATTCCTTGTCATCTAGCTTCTTCTGTATGGAGAATTTCTCATTAACCTGCGAGATTTGGCCAAACAGAGGTCTCACCTGTCTGGTACGTCTGGCATCAGATGGAGTATCCTCCAACATGACACTGAAGAGAGAAACATTGGGCCTTGCTGTCAAATGGAGCATAGTGGGTGTATAACTATGAGAAAATAAATAAACAGGGTATAGATAAACATAACTACGTCTGTACGTTACTACTGGACGTGTTTTTTTCGGTCATGTAGGACATGACGTACACTTGCGTATTCACGTGCAGAAGTTTATGTAAAAGTTCACTTAAAATAATGAATTGACTTTTAGTTTAAAACAGAACACGAACAACAATCTCCTGGGTTAAAGTCCAGTGTTTGTTTGATCCATTCACGTCCCCACCTGCTCACCCTAAATGGATTTTAACAGAATTTATATCTACTATGTAGCCTCACTTCCTGCTTCGCTCCCGCTGCATATTTGGTTCAGCCACTAGAGGTCACTACCTCACAACAAATAAGCTGCACCTTCTGGCTCACAACTACACGGGTGTCCTTAAAATTTTGATAATTCGTCTGTACAAACCGCAGGCTAGCTTAGTGTAGATCTTGTGCGACTGTAAAACTACTGTCCATTTACAGTCCATGTACAGGATCTGTGTCGTTCTTCCTGTTTTCCCATGATGCACATGTCTTGTGAACTTTGTGGCCATTCGCACTGCATCTCAAGTCATCCATGTCTCATGATTCTTGTTTTAGGCTAATCATGTGACAGGGTATGCCATGAATAGTGAGGTAATGGAGCTCATGCAGCACTTCATTATCCACTTAAAAAAGTCTGTTTGTTTCTGGTTACAGTCTGGGTGGATGGGCGCCCATGGCTTGTTTTTCGGTGCTGTTATCTGTTTTTGTTCATAAATCAAATACATTAAATAGTCCAATCCAAGAACAGGCTGAAATTGGAGGTTTGGTCAGAGACTATTTTCAAAATAATTCATGACTTTGCTGGAATTTTTATATACAGTATTTAATCATGTAACCAATTCAAGCAAACTAGTGATTTTCTTTTAATCAAACGTGACGCTCATGAATGAGTGGATCCACTAGTCAGGTGGCTTGTAGGGTAGAAATAATGTTGAGTATTTATTAAGTATTAATTGGGATCTAAAAACCATAACTGAAGTGTTAATTTGGAAACATGGATAGCAAAAGACAAAAAATCTGGGGAATAAAAGAGGAAAGATGCTGGGAAGGATCAATTTCTCTTAATGGTGGCCTATTTAGTACACGTGTGCATGATGACACTGGAAAGTTTGTGATGAGAGACTGTAACAGTGTCCCTTCCTGGGCTGAACTTGTTGAATGGAAGCACAGTGCAGTAAAGCCTGACTCTGCAGTTCACTGCACAGCACCGTTACAGTAGTTAGCCTGGCATGACCCAAGGTATTTGGATTGAGCAGAATATCATCACGTATATAATTCTGGATCATACACTATATAAAAGAAGTGGCGGCCATCCAAACCATATTTGGGAAAAAGGAATAAAAAAAAATTGGATCAAAGGTTAAATCTCATGAGGTATTCACACCCTAAAGCATACCTTGGACTCAGACTTCTTCTTGCACCAGTGCAGTCACCCCCTGCTGGCCATAAGAAAGAATGCAGGTTTAAGGTCCCTCTGCATTAGCTTCACTTTCAGATCTGGAGGCTGTTGCTTGTTCTGTATAGAAAAAATGTCAACAGGTGGACAGAAAAGGTTAATTGGAGTTGGCTTCGAAGTAGACTTAATGGTTTTGGACATTTATGTCCCAATTAGATGTTTTCAAAACCATAGCTTTTCCTTTTCAGTAATGGTAAGTGATAGCACAAGTAAGAATGCAGTTTATATTCGCTTAGGGGCTTTGTTCTTAAGTATTGCAGAATAATCTGAGAACAAATTTACATGTGAATTTTAGTCATGCCTTCTACTAGAAACGTTCAATAATCCGAAGCATCTACATCCAATAAAACTAGTGCTGGAATGTCACCAGGCTGCTTTTCCACTTCACTGCAGTCTTGAGGGTATCAGCAGGTGTTCGCACACGCTTTCAGCCTATTGACACTCCTTGAATATCATTGAATGAAGTGAGACATGATCTACTCTGGCATATTTCCTCTTTTCATGCAGGTTGAATTCCTGCCTTATATCTGTCGTTTAAATGTGTTGGTGTGAAATTAAATTTCAATGGCAGAATTTGCTGGAGGAAAAATGTGATTTGGTGGTCATACTTCACACAGATCAAGCATGTACCTTTCAAAAGCCTGCGAGTAAATCTGTCAAATATTACTCACATGTATGAACCAAAGGTGAAACAACTAGTCGAAGAAATTGGCAGCTTTTTTATACTTGATTACTAATTTAAGTTAATCTTTTAAGCAAAAATGCCAGAATTTCTCTGGTTCGAGCCTCTTAAATTTAAATATTTGATGTTTTGTCTTCAATAATTTACAATAAATATATCTGGAATTTTTTAACTGTTTGATGGACAAAACATTCAATATAAATGTATCATCTTGGGTTCAAAAATTGTGTTGGCGAGTTCTCGATTAATCCGGAAAATAATCAAATTGATCATGAAAATGATCATTAGTTGCAGGCCTAGTACACACACGCAAACACACACAGTGGCACGTGTACATGCACATGTTCTCTTTTCCACAGATAGAGCACTTTTCCTCAAGTACACACACAATACCAAGTGTAGCCTCTGGCATCCTCTCCCCTCCATTCTAGCTGACTAGCATTACTGCTGCTCCAAGCTGGACCGGCCACCCTGGATTAGCGCTTCGCTGTAATCTGGGACACTGCAGATTATGCTTTTCATCCAGTGCCCCCCTCCCTCACACACACACCATGTGACCAGCCCACACAAATGGGACCTCTTTTATTTCCTCCTTGGATGACAGGCTTGATGACGGAAAGTGAGGGAGGGAATTGACAGAGAAGACCTGAGAGTATTGAACCAGAGTGTCACGCAATATCACCGCAGCGTGAGCTCTGCTAACAGTGGCTAGCAGCTGAAAACGGCACTGATTGCACAAATGGATGTTTGAAGGATGGATTGAGAATTGACCTTTGGGATTACGGTGGAGAGGGTGTATGTGTGTGTAGAGAGAGAGTGTGTGTGTAACAGCTGCTTGAAGGGGCAGGTAACTTATTAACAGCAAGAAAGGAGCAGAGGTTTCAAAACGCCTTGGCCTGCAGCAGAGACAAAAATCGGAACTCGGCTTCATTGTTGTACTCTCACCCTGACCTTCTGACTACCTGAAAGCCTATACGACACCTCCTCCAGCGTGCACACACATTGGGATATTGCGTCCCTCTGTCAGACACCACAAGAGTCCAGGACGGTGTAAACAAGGAGACACAGAGCCAGCACGCGCCGGATCACATGCAGACAATCAGCACTCTGCTGCCTGTGCTTAGGTAGTGGTGGTGGTTGGGAGGTGGTAGTCGCTCCGACCAACTAACACTCTACAAGCTGTAAACATGGAGCCCCTGGAGGAATACCACTCTCCATTTGACTTTGAACAAGGAGTCAACGCCAGCTACCTCTACCTCTCCCCGGCCTACAGCGACACGCCGCCCAGCTCGCCAGCTGTCAAAACCAGAGGTAATCACAAGGAGGAAAGGGAGAGGCCGAGAGGATGTAAGGACTGTGTTTGAGTGTGTGTTGGTGTGTTTGTGTGTGTGTGTGTGTGTGCGTGTGCTGGACAGAAATACAAAACACGAGTTTGAGTCATTGGACGAGCTGAATTTGGGGGAACACAACACAGCCGTGTGTTTGGGACAGCGTCTTTCGTCAACAACTAGTCTACTTTTTAAGGACAATGCTCAGTAATTCTACTTCTAAAAGAGATCAGTTTAATTAAGTATGGTTCTGATTATTTATTGCACAGCTCATGTCCAGTAGTACACCATGTGTTTCATCTATCTTGCTTTTATCAGTGTGCTTTTAACTCATTTAAAAAAATACAAGACTCAAATCACTTCCATCTGTAGAGCATGGCTGAAAACTTTTGATGAATTTAGTGTTTTGGAGAAGAGTTGTGTGTGTGCTTCCTTAAATTTTTATATTTTGTTTATTTCATGCATGGAAGATTCTGAACTATCTTTCCACACTGACTACCATTACTTTTGTTGGAATGTTGTGATGTTATATTGATTAAGGTTATATTGCACAGTATGTGTCATGACAGAGCTTCTTGTGCTGTTGTCTCTCAAACACAAGTGCTCTCAAATTTTGTGAGACCTAGGCCAGCAAATGAGGGATAATTTATTCTTTCATGGCAGGCTGCACCCACTATAATTCTGGGATAAGGGGAGAAAAAAAAAACACTTCCTTTGTTTGCATTTCTTTAAACCAATCACAATCATCTTGGGCGGTGCTGAGCCCCGGATGCAGTGATGGAGTCCCAGCAAAACTGATAGCGGAAGAGATGTGCTGGAGGTCTGTTTACCAGCCATTTAGCTTTATATATTTGCTCTTGTAATTAGTTGTTATAGATTTGCTACAGAAAGTGAGGTGGACATTGGGCAGAGCCTGTTAGTAAGAGGAAATGAGCTAAAGCAGAGGGGTGGGGCAGTAATGTGAGTTTGGTAAAGCAAGCCAAACTTCTGCCAACATCCACATTACAAACTTCTCTCTTCCTCTCTCTGTCTTTGTGTCTGTTCTCTCTCTCTCTCTCGCTCTCAGCACCTACTGATGGAAACACACCTCCGAGGCATACATTCGCTGCCTAGCTACCTCCACACTGACATACAGATCTCACATTGCTGCCTGCAGAAAAATCTATTACAAAACTGTACATAGCAGATAACACAGGCGAGGTGTCAGCCTACAGAACCTGTTCTTCTCAGCCTGAGGAAGTCTTAGAAAACAGCAGCATAATGTACAGTAGTATTTAATAATGAGGGGGATTTGTTTCAGTAGTACTGCTGTGTCATTGGCAATGGGAGAGAGGGCGAATGTAAGACGTAAGAAAGGGGGAAAGAGCTCGAGGGCAGATGAAGTAACGCTTCCAAGGAAGAGTGGGGGTGGTTTCAAGACTATTTCCACTCATTTAATTACTTTCATGCCCGCCTCTGTTTCAGCTGTAAAAATGATTTACTCAGTTTGAGGTCAATCTCATGCATGTTTTGACATATATATTATTTTCACTTGAGTCACATCCAATCGACACTTCTCATTCCCATGGTATTAATTAATGTTAGAACGAGTAATGGCAGAGCCCGGTCCTGCACTCATGTTAACACGACGTGATTGGAAGGCTGAGAAATGGTGTTAACCTACTTCATGAATAGCTCTCCAGGCAGTTGTGAGGAAATTCCAGTGTATTCTTCGTGGGAGTGTACACTGCGAGCTTCTTGTGATTCAGCATGCTGTCTCGGTTAATATGTGGGGGGTTTTTTGGGGTGCGACATGAAAGAGAGAAAGGGGGATTATAGAAAACAGTAAAGGCAGGGAATCTCCATATTCGAGGGGCTGAATGCAGCACTCCCTGCTATTGTTGCCTAAAAACATTTTAAGAATTGATATAATAATATCAGAATAGTTTGTGATTATTCCCCTTTTCTTTGACAGGGCTAATGTTTTATTGAAATCTACTCTCAGGTTTATTTGGCCTCTTTTAGTTCTGCCTTCTACCCTGCTGAGGCAATGGCACAGTATACTCCCAATTTCCTTTCTCTAGAAGTTCCTTTTTTTATATCCTCCCCCCCACACACACACTGTTTTGTTCAGCTCATCGGTTTCCTCTTTTTGTGTTTTTACGCCATCCTATTCATGACCTAGCTTCTGTCATTTTAATTTTCCTCTGAATCCTTCAAAACAAGGAAAGACCGGATAAGAAAAAAATGAGTCATTTTTGTGTTTCCCTATTCCAGCTCTTGTTTTTTTGGCCCAGCACATCCTCACCCGCCGTCCTTTTGACTGACAGGTCCTAACAACTCCTTTGCTGTGTTCTCTCACGCTGTCTGAGCCCAGGATGTCTCCATCTAGAAAGTTCTTTGTATTATTGATGCACTGCTGCTCCTGCTGGGCACAGCTCTGTCAGAGACGGCAACATCAAAGCCGAGTGTGTTCACTGTACACTGTATATGTGTGGAGTGAATATATGAGTCTGTGCATGAGAGCGAGAAGGTGTAACTGTACAGTAGGAATGAAAGCGTTTCCCTCTTGGCTACCGCGCACCATCAAACAGCATCTTTAGCATCCTTAATTTTCCTAATCCTGTTTCACATATTCACCTGCTCCCAGCTTCCTTTCTTCTCTTCGTCCTCCAGGGGAACACGCATGACAGCGGAGTTTGACAACCAACATCAGCCTCCCGTCCCATCCCACCTGTTCACTGTCACAAAGCAAACATGGGCACAAACATGTTTTTAAAAAAAACATGAGCTTCTGCAAGACTGGAACAGCCAGGTGACATGTACAGATGGAGCTAACTATTTTTATTTTACCTCCCAGGTTCCCAGCAGCATCCGGACTCAGTCCCAGAGGTAGGCGAAGATGCAGTGACGTCTGTCGGCCCCGCCTCCCCCCCTCCCCCCGCCATGACGGAGGAAGAGCAGCAGGAGCTTCAAGAGGAGCTGGTCAAGGTCAGGTCACGAGGGATCAGAGATTAAAAGGTTCAGGGAGTCAAGGTCAGGTGTTGAGATGGAACAGGCTACAATATGAACACAGCAGGTTAGGGTTAACTTGTACATGTACAATATATGCTTTGAGCGTCTTTTAATTTCAAACAAGGCAGGCTGTGTTCACATTACAGGTTTCCAAAGCAATAAGATGCTTATTTCTGGTCCCTTGTTGCCTCTGTAGCTCAACCAACCACTTACCTTGCTTCAGATGTTGGATTTGTCGTTCCCATGACATCCAATATTTCCAGCAGCTTGCAGCATCTTGTTTGTTGTGTTTTATCACCTGGAGAGACAATGGTTGATAATGAATGCCTGTTTCTAAAAAGTTTAAACTTAACATGTAGGTTCAGAAATGCAAAATGCAGCAACTTCTCTTCTACTTTATCAAAATATTACTACAGCAGAGGATTATTATGTTTTTTTTAAATGAGTCTAGAGGTGGGCTTTGAGCATTTTGTGTACATTTTATATCTAAAAAAATGACACATATCTACCTCGTGTGTGTGTGCAGGTCGAGGATGAGATCCAGACTCTGTCCCAGGTGCTGGCAGCCAAGGAGAGGCAGCTGGCGGACATTAAGAGGAAGCTGGGCATCACGCCTCTCAATGAGCTGAAGCAGAACTTCACCAAAACCTGGCAGGAGGTCACCACCTCCAACGCGTAAGTGCTCGAATGCCAAAATGTCAAACTGAATTTCACTTGTTTCTCATTATGACAGCTGAACTATCAAGCTTTAGCCTCTTGATTACAGGCAATAACCCCTTTTATGAGATCACTCTTGTAGCAGCAAGTCCTTTGACCTCCTGACGAACAGCTCTATCATATACAGTTTTTCTAACATGCTTCTTTTCATAAGGTTTCATTTTTGCCTTGGAAACTGGTTAACTGTTGATGGAGGCTTCTTTCTCTGCTCCTCTTTCCAATGAGGAAAAAGATGTCAGTGCTCCTGACAAGCTGCCTGTAGCATGTGTGAAAGCCGCTTGATGGCTTTATATCCCAGGAAACGAGCAGCTTTATGTTGCTTTCAGGGCGTTTTTTTTTTTTTTAATGAAAAAGACATTGAAGTCTAGTTCTGACCTTGATGCCTCTTTTCAGTCTTTGATCTCTCTCTGTCTCTTTTCATTGCTTTCATTTCGTTTTGCTCCTCATCACTGTCTGTCTCCCCTCCTCTCCTTCAGCTATAGGAGGACATCTGAAACACTGTCTCAGGCGAGTCTGAAGGCCACAACGGCGTTCTCCAATGTGGGATCAGCCATCAGCCGGAAACTTGAGGATGTCAGGTGAGAAAGACGGGAGACACCAGTGTGACTTTATAAGTAACTTCTATTTTGTGAAGCACCTCAGTATCCAGCCAGTCATGTAGTATGAAAACTCCCATTTACCAGACAGAAACTAGTCTTACTTGAATTGAGTTTTCGGTGGGCTGAGATTTAGTCCAGTAACCTCTTATCATTTGGCTCTCCTTCATAGAGATTCAGGGGCTGTGGGCAGTGGATTTTTAGGGGGAGATAGCAGGTCAACATTCGTGGAAGAAGTATTCAGATCCTTTACTTAAGTAAAAGCGCTAATACCAAACTGAACATATTCCACTACAAGTAAAAGTCCTGCACTCAAAACTTACTGAAGTAAAAGTACAAAAGTATCAGCATCAAAATGTACGAAGTATGAAAGGTAAAAGTACTTGTTATGCAGAATGGACCCACTCAGATTGTTAATAATATTCTAAATATATTATTTCAATTTTTATTATTGAAGCATTTTAATGTTGTAAAGATAGGGCACATTTTAACTACTAAATATACTGTTATGAGGATTGATTTAGAAAAAGAAAAAAAAAGCCTAATCAATTTAAATTAGTAGTCAGTATTAAGTTTTTCATGTTGAATCTTGACCTGAAAAGTAACTAAAGCTGGCAGCTAAATGTGGTAGAGTAATAAAAAAATATCTGCCTCAAATGCAGGGGGGTAGAAGAACAAAGCAAGACCTCAAAAATGTGAAAGCTGGGGATCTGAAAAATTAATTTGAGAATTAGCTCAACACTGTGTGAAGTTGTTCTGGTTGTAAATCTCTAATAAAAAGATACTTAATTGAACCTATTAAGGTGAATAAGGGTTCAGAACATTAATCTCTATGATCAATTATCTCCAATAAATTGTTGCTAGAATTAAAATTTTTTTTATAGTTGATCCCCCCCCACAGACACACACACACACACAGCCAGATCGTGTCTATGTATAAACATAATGTAGGTTAATGTATGCAGTATTTTACCACCTATCATCTTTAGATGGCCATTCTAATCACATTAGAGTCCAAAAGAACCATCTTTCTCTATTATCTTCTCTTAATTCACAATAGGAATATATTAAGGTAGCAATATATCTCATATATTGATTGTCTGTCCTCAAAGTGCCTTCGATAATGTATAATAATACATTAGTGGTTAATAATATTTCCTGGTTAAACGAGGTTTAACGGGCAGCAACAGATTGTTCCATTGAGATGTAGCTGCGGTTGACCCCCCCGATCTTAATCTGTTTTCTCCCCTGTCATCCTTCTCTTTGGATTACTGAGCTGCAAACAAGATTATTAGGCCCCTCAAAGCACCAGAGTGCTGAGAAGTGCAGCCTCAACACAGAGCTGATTTTGGGGGTGGAGTGGTGAAGAGGGGGGGTTGGAGGGTTGTGTGTGTGTGTGTGCGCGTTTGATGACAAGATATTCCCCCATAATACACAGGATTAACGCACACCCACTGTGTTAAATCACAATCAATCTTAATGGGATAAAGCTGGATTTATAGGATTTATGCACTTAGAATACTCGCTGATTGAACATATAGAAGAAGAAATGACTGTATGTTGTGTTTGCACACGTGTGCCTGTCCTGCCTCTTTGTTCTGTCTTTCTGTCTTTGTTCTGTCTAACAAAACCATGCTAAGATGATCACTAATACCACTTTTCTCCTCCATAATGCTGTCGGACAGCATGCGCTCATTACAACACTCGGCTAGTATGCCTGTCATGAGGTAAGAGGAAGTTTGTGTTAGTGTGACAGTGGCGCCCTCTGAGCTCGAAGTGTTAAATAAGATAGAAAAGAGATGAATGCTACACAGGAGAAAAACAAGCTGTATTTTTATGTTAAAGATTTTAGAAAAGGGGCTCAAATTGTGCGTTCACCATTCAGAGCTGCTTTATCAGCTATCAGTAAAGCTGCAGCTCCTATAATCTCGCCCGGACAGACCTGTTGTTCCGTCAAACTGACAGAGGCCGAGCAAAAATCGTGGCTAAAACACGGAGATAAAAGGCTTCTCTGAAACCTGAGGCAGCAGCGGTTAGCTGGGAATTTGGAAACGCCCACTTTCAAAAACATACATTACTGGTCTGAATATAATCGCACACCACTTTCAATTTCTGACCAGATTTTGCGGCCAATTTCTCTAGATTTTAGCTAGTTTGATAAGATGTAGGTCTGGATGTGTGAAATAAGAACTCCAACATAAAAATATCACGTCATCCAACTAGGTCTTTGCAGCTTCCTGTAAATCAGAGATTTCACTCTAAAATCAGCTAAGATGTATTTAAAGTTAAATGAATCAAACATAAGTTTCTTACTGCTACAAATCTGCATTCCAAAGGAATATGTTGACCGTTAGCTCCTCTCCTGATCCTGATCATTCTGCTCTGTCGTGTTATGTTTTCATGGAAATGAAAACCTCTTTTCAGGAGAACAGAACAGAACGGGGTCACTTTAACATCCTGCATTGTCTGTGTTAAGTGTCCGATAACATGTCCTGTAAAGGCGCCATTACAGTCATATCAGGCTCCTTCTTCCTTTTCAATGTGAAGCTTGTTGTCTGCATCTCCACGTTCCTAAACGTGTGCAGTGTATCAGCATGTCAGAGACATTCAGAGGCCGCAGCTCGCTCTGTGATCTTGACGTTTTCTGTATCTTTCTGTCACAGAAATGCACCGACTTTCAAGTCATTTGAAGAGAAAGTGGAGACTTTGAAGGTGAGTACTTAAAACTGAACCTGTGGCTACATTTGAACATTTGAACATGTTCAAGTGGCAGCTCAGTTAAGTCTTAACAAAACAGTCAGATGGTTTTTGCACTACACACTCAATTGCACACATCATCCTTTCAATCAGTATGTAACATCTGTATTAATAGCTTTATTAAATATTCCTAAAGGTCAAGGACAGTTCATCCACTACTGTCAGTGTGAGTAGAAAAATCTCCTTTAAACCACTGTTCAATCAACATTTGAAGCCATAATGTGAAGCCATGTACATGTGTTGTTGCTTTGTATTACCAATGTGTGATGAGATTGTAGCAGATGGACTGACAATGAAAATGTCAATCCAAACCATGTGACATTTGTGTTTTCCCAAGTACCTAACCTTCCTTCAGCTCTAAAAGCAAGCAACCCTACATTTACCATTAGCTTAGAGACGGAGTCTGTTAACATCAATAAACGACTGACATTTCCCACAACAAAGAGTTTAACACAAAGTATTTAAAAACTCACAGGATGCTCGATTGTGACTATAGAGTGAAAGCACGCGTAGAAGCTGCAGGATGCTGACCACTGTGGCCACAAGTGTTTATTTCAGAATAAGAGCGCATTGAATTAAAAAACAATATCTGCAGTATCTAAAGTTAGCTCGTGTTAGCCACGATAAGCTAAAGGTCATAAGACCAAATAAGGCTGCAGCAGCAGAATTCCTTAGTGAATTGAAAGACATCAGGAAGATGTATTGTTTTGAATAGATTTAATAGAAGGATGAGTTCTGTTAATGCATTTTGATAGGACGTTGATGCATTTTAAATTAAGTTCTGGAAAGTTCTTTTGCAAATTTTACAGTTTTTTTCCCCTCTTTTAGTTTAATTTGATTGGTTTTTCCAATTCAACAGCGATAAAAAAAAAAGAGGACACCGAAAGAAAAACAAACGGCTATAAAAATCCCACAAAAAAACCGGAAAATATTACTGCTTGGGAGTTACATTCCTTGCAATCAGTTCGTCGCTGTTCTGTGTCCTGAATAACGTAGCAAATAACATTTTTTGTGTATAAATCACATAATTTAGTTATGGGAGTCAGTAATTTAGTTAGTTGGGTCATAATTCCATTATTCTCCCTGGTTTTCTTCCTCCCCCAGACCAAGATGACTCCATCAGCGTCCACCAGTGACCCTGGGGACCTGGACCGCGGCAGCCCCGCCACCGAGTCTTTGCTCAGTCAGCCTGAAGGCTCGCCCACCCAGGACACGCCGATGAACTGAGGCCTGCCTGACCCCCCTCCCTCCCTCCTGACCCCCCTCCCTCCCTCCCTCCTGACCTCCCCCCGCCCCTCCTCACTTGACCCTCTAACCTCTGGACCGCCAACACTCGCCCCCTAAACTGTTGTGTGCCAGTCTCCCTTTATTGAAAACAAGTGACTTACCACAGCCTTCCTTGTGATCTAATTGTCTGGTCTTTTTGTCTGACACGTGCGCTCACTTGGTTACTGGTGTGGAAACTGAAAGCATAGGATGGGTGCAGGCATGTGGTCTCGTGTCAATCGTATATATTTGAGTCTATTCTGGCTCGCTGTGGGAGAACTCCTCCCTGCTGGAAGACTTTCCTTTCCCTCCTGCACTCCTTATTTCTCCGCCTTTGTCTAACATGCAAAGCTCAGATGCCAAACATGCTCCCAGTTTATTTGTTTCTTAAAATTAACATTGTTCAATATTGAGTTTGAGTGTAGAAAATTGCACAAATATAGAAATATAACTTGATTAGAGAAGGATTTACATTTAAAAACTGTAAGCACTTCTTTTCTGTTTTCTTCCTTGTAATAATATTAAGCACGACACACTAGGTAGTCTAACACTGTGTTCACAATATGAATGTATGCCTTTTGGTGTCATAGAGGTACAACACTGTTACTTTGTGTCACAACTGCAGCGCCAGACGCCAAAGCTGGTGTTTGAAAACACACTTCAGAATAAAACCCATCCATTGTTACACATTGTTAAGAGTCTGTCAGAAAATGATCTGCACGCTTAGATAGTTACAGGAAAACAGCCAACATCAGCAGAACAGAGGCAGAGCAAACACACGGTGAAGGCTCAGCCTTGACCCGAGGTGAGAGCTGAATAAATGTGTCTCTTCCAGAGCCAGAGTCAATATTTAAACACTTGTCATTGTTTCTGCCTGGGAGGTAACACCTAGTCTCTCCCCTTTCAGAGGCTGTTTTTCTATGAACTGATACAGGATAAGGGTGTAAAAGACTGGGCTTACCTTTTATAATGTGCAGGTCTGACTTTGTTTTAGCCACTGTAGCAGCAGCAGCAGCTCTGATCCACACTGAAACATCAAGACAATCATCATTTGTCCTGTAAAAACACAACATTCAGAGTGTGACTTCAGTCTCTGGTCAGGATGTGAATACTCCACTCTATCTTTACACAGCTAATATTTGTTCACTGCTATAGAAATGTCGTCGACAGTACGTTTAGTCCAATACTTTGCTTTATGACCAAACATGGTACCAGCAAACCCATCAGCCTCAGCTGTACTTCGGTGCTGATGAGCAGAAATCAGCGTGCTGTAACGTGTAAGTTACCATCAGCATGTTAGCTTGTAGCCTCACCGAGCTGCTAGCATGGCTGTAGTCACAGGAAGTCACACAAAATGATCAAAATCTGCTTCTTTTAATGACTGCAGGTTCATTCACAGTATTTCCTGAACAAAGATGCTTTCATACATTTCTAATAAATCTTAAAGTGTGACTATCAGCGTTATATATCCTCAATCACAGAGCCATTTATTTTCTAAAAGACGAGACATTATGCTAATTTTCAGGTTCTGATAGATCATGTTTACATGCTTTAATGCTCAAAAACATACATTTCTTACACTATCTAAGCCTGTATTCACCCTCTGTCTGAAGTGCTCCGTTTCAGCACCTGTCTCTTTCTTCTCCCCTCCAAAAAAAACTTTGCAAAGGTAGATCTTAAGTCGTGGGTGGAGATACTCAGATGGTGGGCGGTATATATTCTAATGAGCCTGGATGTGAGCCATGCAAATCTGAATGTCTTCTTGAAGCCTGTGTTTTCTGATCCAGGCAGCCCACAACAAACTGGCTGGGCTGTTTTATTTCACAGTTTGTGGGTTTGTAGGCGCTCCAGATACTCAAATGTATGTGCACAAGCACTGAAAAAGTGAGTTTAACACAATTTATCTTCTTTGAATTGGCTTCACAATCTAATGCTGCTTTACATGATTATATTCTAGCTACTAGTGGATTATTAAAGCTACCCTCACCATCGTATGCACAAGGCTACTGAGAGACACAAGGGTTTGTCACAACCAGCCTGGTACAAGTCTTCCCCTGCTGGTGGCTCAACATGCATGTGAACTCGCTCTCATTAGAGATGCAGTTTTCTCACAAACTGTGAACCAGCATCCCGGGAGATACCACACTCAGACCAGGGGGGATTTCTACTGTTAACATCTTGTTTTCACCACCCATGACACAGCTGTGTTTGCTTTTCGGAGCTGACAGTAATGGATTTCTGACAGTACAAGCGTCCTCATGTAACATCTTTCCAGCCATGACCTGGTTCACTGAGAGAATCCTTTTTATCTCAGACATGAAGGGCGTTATTTGTATTTAGTCACACATACAGCACACACACTGGATTTATTTGTTGTTTAATTGGAACCATGGAGTGAAGAAATGTGCTCTAATTAAAAATACCTCTGAAGTAACCTTGCTCTGTGTTAACTGTCTTCTTACAACAACCAGTGGGTGGGAATGGGAATTTATTTGCCTGCAAGGGGAATTCCTCAAGTCCAACATGCCGCTGTGTTTGGAGGATGTGACCTTTTTTACACATGTGTGTATCTAATATGGGAAAACACGTTAGAATAATCCAACAGAAGGTCAGACAATGCGGCCGTCTTTAAAAACACAATTCAGCTGCAGTGCCACATTTGAACACAAGAGGGCAGCCAAGAACAGAAGCAACAACTGATGGTTAGATTTTTTTTTTACCTCCCGGACCAGATTTCCCAGAGACAAGACTGACTTACTGCTGCTGAACTGACTTTAACTTATGATTATTATATTTAGTAGATCTCTCTCTAGAAGCCCAAAAACTGAGGATAGAGGATACTGAGGAGCTAAGAGTCTCAAAATGTGTTTAATCTGGGGCATCCTGGTGACTTACTAAGGTTTATTCTTTCAGATCTTTCACACTGCATCTCTGCCACTATCAATAAAACTTAAAAATGGCCCCAAAAAAATAACAAAAAACTAAACATTCTTAATCTGCTTCTTCCTAAGAGCAACACATGAACACAACATCTTTCACCAAAGTTTCAAGAGTTCCAGTTGATTTACATACATTTGATTTTCTCCTTGCTCCTCTTACTCTAGTCTTTTATTTCTGGGAACAAAAATAAGTATTTAAATCTAAACTTGATCATAGTTGTGGGACAGAGACCAGGCTTATATTCAGTCTAATAAGGAAAAATGCCATAAAATTTGTTCTGGTTGGAGTTAAGTCTTGAAATATTGTACAGACATTCATTTAGACCAGCATCAAACAGTGCAAATTTGGAAGTTTTAGAAAAATGAATAGTCAAATTCAGGATCTTTTTTAGAAAAAGTAGAAATACTTACATTGAGCAGAATAAAATGGTGGCAGAACAAAATAATCTGTATTCCTGGGTTATTAATAATGATGCATGGCAGGCATTTGGACAAAGGCTATCCAAAGATCTTCACAGGTGATGGAAAAAAACAACAGAAATAAGATCCACAAACGGTATTGAAAGTTCCCGATCAGAGCAGAGGTACCATGCTCACCAACCTGAGAGTAGATTGGCTCCCAATCAAGCAGATCACAATCACCTGAGTGTTTGTGAGTGATGTGATTTGAAAATGCCTGATGGATCTGTTAGATCAAAATAATGCACAATTTGAAAAGGCTTGAACTCATAAGGAGAAGTGGGGCTTCAGTGTTTACGTCTGAAATATTATATAATTCTTGAATAAATTAACTTTAACTCTCTAGTCGAGGAATGTGACTACCTCGTCAATAAAAAGTGACTTTTGTACTATCGAGTGTATGCTTTCAATTAAAATGTTATTGTGTTCTTTGAAATAAGAAATGACACAGCGACAGTGGCTAACAAACAGCTGCCAAAAAATCTTTATTCAGTTATAACCAGATGCCTCCAGAGTCTTCCAGTCACACAGAGGACTCTGGAGAAGGTCTAAACTGTACACCGAGTCAAACAACAACAGCACCAAAACGCAATTTGTCAGAAAACACCATTTACAACAAGAACGATGGCAGTTTATACACACACAGATCAGATAAGAAAAAAAAAATTACAGGAGTTAACAGTCAGTGTGTATCGATTCTTCTTTGAGAAAAATCGTCATATATTCATAGAATTCATTTCATTATACTGTGGAAAAGAATATAAGAAAACATCATTGGTGCGATAGAGTAGATATAGTATTTGTGATACAACAGATATTGCAAGAGCTGTGTGTCAACAATAAAAAATCCTCATATAGACTGAATGTGTGACACGAACGGTCTCTGAGTGTAACATGATGAAGCAGGCCTTGTTTTAAATGTGCAGAGAGAACATTCAGTTCAAACATGGCTTAGTTTGTGTGTGCGTGTGTGTGTGTGTGTGTGAGTTTAGAAGGCAAAAAAACCTTCACAAAATGTCCCAAATGACTTCCCATCACCTCCTATAAAGACAGTGTGCATGCACTGTGATCTACAGTGTAAAGGAGTTTTTAAGATATATTTCAGGGAATAAGTTTATTTGTCTTCCTGCAGAGAGTTAAATGAGATGATTGATACCACTTTCATGCCTGTACTATGATGTACTAATGATTCAAAAACTTTCTCTTTGGAGGTTTGCATGGTATTTTCTTGTAAACACAATATAAACAACCCCATTTAAAGACAGCAATAATTCAGTTTAGAGGTGCAGATTTTTTGTTGCCTTCAGACAGACCCAGGTTAGCAGTTTCCAGTCTTTATGCTAAACTAAGCTACGCTAACCAGCTGCTAAATGTAGCTTCATATTTAAAGGTCATACATGAGAGCAGTATCAATCTCTTCCACAAGCTCTCAGCAAGAACATGAGACCAGGTTCTGTTATGGGCCAATTTTTGTTGCTCTTTTCCCCATTTCAGTTCAGAAACAGCAATATTTTCAAAAGTTTTCCCTATAATTCAAAGTTAAAATGCTTGGCAAACGGCAGGGAGTCATTAGTGAAAAAAAAATAAAAATAGGATCATGCAATAGTGCATGTTCCATAATCAGTTTCCTTGTGAAACTTTGACCTTGATGACTTGGAGACGTGGTGTTGTGGTGTAAACAGACAGAATATTCATCAGTTATTAGCTCTCAAAGCCAGATCCCCCTGCTACCCCTGCAGAAATCCTTCCTGATCTTGAGTCGATGTATAACAGCTATATTGCTTGTAATAAACTGCTCCATATGTGCCTCTTTCTTCCTCTTCCATCGTGCTCTGAACCTCCGGTGCCCTCACAGCGAGGGGAAGCTACTGATTTCATGGACGGCAACGATCCTTATCAACGGAGGTCACAGATGGAGCCTGTGTACATGTGCTGTTTTTCACCGCCCTCATCAATTATTCAATGACTCGGACACAGCAGGGGAACACATAAACAGCTTCCTGCGCTCCAGCAAGACGCCAAACATCTTCTGCGAGCTTCTGCACCGCGACCTGCTGCTCTGCGGAGCAGACAGGCAAGTGCACAGGACACGTCTAAAGCCTGGATAAGCGTCCTACGATCACTGCATCGTGTGAAATGTCAGTGAGCTTAAACCAGATTTAATGTGAACTTCTGTTTCGCATCATAAACTGTGAGCTCCTTACATTGCAGTCTGGTCATCTGATGCTCTGCAGATGCCAGCGCTTATGAAAATGAAGCACAGAAGCTTTGGCTGGTGTGAAAAGCAGCGTGAGGAGGGTTTATTATGCCGTGTCAATGTACTGGTTGATAATGCATGAGGTATGACAGCTTGCACATTGAAACGTGCATTTATGGCTGCAGGAATGGCTTGATCCGGGAGTCGAGGTGCATACACACACACACACACACACACACACACATGCACAGTGGGCTTTTTATGCTCACACTTTCATCGCACAAACACAGACAAACACAGGAGGTGTTAATGCTACATTGAGCAGATGGGACATACCTCGGGCGGTCATGTGAAACACACACTCTATCATCTCATGCTGCACACACACACACACACACACACATATGATGCTATCAACTCCTTGGCGGAGCCGTGCATTTGGACCAGCGGCCTGCAGAGAGGCGAGCAGCTTCCACCAGGGAGCTCCTCACATCATCACAGGATGAGACCCGGAGCCACGGGCACATATGTCGAGCAGCACGGGCCCATATTGCCCCAATGACATGATCAGTTGGCTTTCACACCTCTTTCACTCATATTGTGGCGTCTGGGCTGTATGATATGAGCAGTATGCATGCAGTGAAAGAAGTCCTGCCCAAAAGGTTCTCATGAAAAATGAAACACAGGCGACAAATGTTTGCAGCTGAGATATTTAGTTGAATATTCAAATGCTTGCTTAATAAATTCCGCTTGATAAATGATGCAGACTGACATGAATGTTGCAGTCGCTTGAAAGGTTGAGTGGAAAAAGGGAAAGAGCCGTGCCAATTTAGAGACATCAGGCATCTTCAGTCATTTTCAGCGCTCAGAATGATAAATGTTGTCTCATTCATCCTGCAGTGATGAGAGACCAGGCTGCTACTCCTGATGACCCAGAGGAAGTACACCTGCGGGACTCCTGCTGGAGCTCATCCAGTCATTTTAAAACTCTCTCCCAGACTTATTTTCTCCACATGAATATAAAACAAACAGAGTGGTGAGGAGGGGCTTCGGGGAGACGAGTATTCCTACTTGAGCTAAGAGATATCAGAGCACTCTGGTGTTGTAAAAATCTCCTCTTAACTTGTTTCCCATCAGTTATTTGAGGTAAATGATACCGACTGGAGAAGAGAAATTCAGGGAGATCAAGCCAGAACATTTTGCTTTTGTAATGTATGAAAGCAAACATCTTAAATACTTTCTATTCCATGACATTTCCTCAAAACATTGAACCAAAAAAAACAACTTCCGGGTGTGTGTCAGACAACGCAGTGTGAACATTTTACAACCAGCTGTGAACAGATCTGGAGAAGGACAATGTGTTGCATCTATAATTTAGTTTACAGTTTGGAAACACTTATCAAACATGTACACTTAGAGGCTTTAAAAGGATATAAAACGCAACATACTGTGGCGGCCATGTCAGGGCGGAGAGCAGCCGCTGCCAACTCAAGTCTTTAACGCCGTGGTGCTCCAGTTAAAGTATCGTGCTGCATGTGGCGTAAGCAATACACGCTCACGCATCTCTTAATGTTTGACAAGCACCACATGCTTCTGGCTTTATCTGATTGCAAACAGATGGAAAATATCGTCCTCTCAGAGCTCCCTGTGTGTTCAGAGGAGGCTCGGGGGTGCAGGTGGAAGAAGAAACAACTAAGACTTCACACTTCAGACCTCTTCATAACTCCAGCTGGCACTGCTCCCATCACTGTGAGACGCAGGCTTTATAGTGCACAGCCTCCTCTAGTGATCCGTCTTCCACAAGCATCCCGCTAGACTCTCCCGGGACCGGCTAACTGCTAATACACACAACGAGGATGGAGAGAGAGCTCCTCTCAGACTGAGACAAATTGCTCCACACCAGCAGGGAATCACAGGTACTTTCTCTTCTACAGATGTGAAAACTTGAGAGAGAAAAGTCTCTTTTTGTACGCCAATCTCAGGTTTTAAAAACCACAAAATACTGTGGAGTAGAAATGAAAGAAAACGAGGCGACCCCCGGCTGCTCCCAACCCCTGTCACAGACGCCAAAGCACAAATAGAGCACATTTATATAAAGTCATGTATCTCATAATTTCCTTATTTGCATGCACATGCAGTATTAAAAATACAGTTAGACCAGAGCATATAGTATATATACTGTTTGAAAAAAGAGTGTAAAAATCCAGTGCGACAGTCATTGAGTTCTTGAGGTCTACATGATTGTAATCAGATAAAACAGCCAGTGAGACGCTCCGGTTTAAAGAGAGGGTGGGTCTCTGGGTTGCATATTTGAGTTTAAACTGGAGGAGCTGTGGCGGAAACGTCCTTTAATGTTTTGGCTTTTTAATATTCAGGATAATTACATGAAATCATAGAATGAGAGGCTGATGAGAGCGTATTCTTCTCTCTTTCTTCTGCTTTATTATCATTCACCACCTTCACACAAAGCAGGTTTCTGCGAAAACCACTTAGCAGCTCCTGCACTAAAAACGGGTCGTCTCACCGACTGTTTCACATGCTGTTTAGTGAACGAGGCTTCCTTGATTTCCCAAACATTTCTAGTTTGCACCACGACAGCGATTCTTCACATCGACATACATTTATCTACAAGCCCTTGTACGAAAAGGGAGCGAGAAGTCGTGTTTGGGAAAGCAAAGAGAGGGAGAAATAACAGACGAATAAAAACACATTGAAACACAGTATCGTCAATCGAAAAATAGTTTACAAGTTACAGCAAAGAGTAGAAAAGTCACTCTTGCAACATCTTTCGAGAACTGAGGCCAAAAGGCGCCTCTGAACACAACTCACAGGACATTTCTTTGTATCACAAATCTTTGAATTATAGGTATAGAAAGCAGAACTCAGACTAGCCAGCACCAGAGACATTCCTTCACCGTCGCTGTGGCCCTGCACATCACAGCAACACACCTCCACACAGTTTCTAGACTTCACGTGGCGACTGGTGAGGTCCACTCTAGAAACTCTACGCTCATCAAGGCACATTCTGGACTCCTATATTCCTCCAAAGATAACAAGTAAGGGGGCAAAGCAGCTCCTGGAAACACAGACCAAGGACTATTAAATCATTAAAAGGATGGTTTGGATTATTAAAGGGGAGGTATGAGGTACTTATCTATAATCAGAGTATTACCTGGAATAGATGGCGGTCTGAACGTGCTCAATTTGGAGAAGCAGGCAGCAGTACTATTATATCAGTTTAAGTGTAGGCTATATTTAAAATATTTAAACCTCTTTACATTGAGTTGACTCATCTATCTATGCTCCTGTCAAAGCTGCCAGACTCCATTGACAAAAACAGTAATTTTCCTTGCAGAACACATAAGCTCCCATGTTCTCCAAGGTAAAATTAATGTTTTTGTCAATGGAGTCTGGTGGCATAGAACACCTTCAGTTCTGCTGGTGTAAACTTAAACAGAGCTGTCCGACAGCAAGATCTAATGAAGATAAAAACCTCCTAAAAAAGTCAATATCAGTGTACGCTGTATTGTATACACGAGGAGAACTCTATGGTCTCTATAAAGCCACCAGACTTGACAAAAACATCAGTTTAACCGTGTATAGTACTAAATATAGCGTACCCTTAAACTGATGCTGATCTTTTTTTGGTTGCTTCAAACATGTTGATCTGCGGTCCGGCTCCACAGCCGTACATCACTCAGCACTCCTGCCTGCTTCTTTAATCTGTGGACTAGCTGACCTCCGTCTACTGTAGTTAATACACTGACTAATGATAATTATCTCATGCGACCCCATTTCAATAAATCCAAACTGTCCCTTTAATGTTCTAGGGGAAGCCCCTAAAAACTGCCCAGAGTGTTTCAGAAGCCATTTCCTCCACCGCTCCTCCTCCTCCGTCACATTCCTGAATGAATGAATAAAGGATGGAGGGTCCTTCCTCTTTTTATTGACAACAACACCGCCCTGGCCCCCGGCTCTGGATAGGAGCAGAGACGCTTAAACCTGCCCGTCAGCATAGTTGCCATGGAAACTAGCCCTACGGCTGGTGGGATCTGGACACTTTGAAGACACACTGCTACTTAATCTATACTCAGGGTCATGCAAGGCAACGCTAGGACGACTCGGCTGCGCACGTAGTCAATTCCTGTGGTTTTAAATTTGAAACGATAACGTTTCCAGTCATTTTAACCAATTCCACGGAGAGAAACCTGCTGTCAGAACACTGCTGAGTGGTATTTCTGCAGAGCACGGGGTCAGCGAGGCAGATAACAACCCTGTGGGCATCTGCTCTGAGCGCCTGCTAGAAGCTGGTGGCCGGCTAATGTGCAGCCACAGAGCCGAGGAGGCCTCCTGACTGAAGGAAAGCCGCTCGAACTTCAAGAGCAAATAAAAATGGAAATAAGTAGGATTTTTTTAGAGTATTAAAGTCCGGGATGTCACATAAATATACTGATACACCGATACTGTAGCTTAGATATACTGTGTGCAGCTTAATCTGTATATATTGTAGCATATATTGACCTATACTTGGATGATATAAGGTATAATAAGTGTCAGCCTCTTGTCACAAACAAGTCTTGTCATGTATGAAATATTGATCTCGGTAAGGATCAGGTACATAAACCATGAATGCTTATAAAACTGTCAACATATGAACTGCTGTTAAAGCCATCACTGCTCAGTAGCTACGCTGGACATGGACGTAGCGTGTGTGTGTGTGTGTGTGTGTGTGTGAGGACATATACATCGAGGGTCCCTCGTAACTCATGAGAGAATAATGCTATCTTGTTTTATTCAGCTTATAAATCACAGCTGAACGCTCAGCCCTTTAATAGGCAGCGGTGGACGGGGTAAACACACCGCAGAACAAAAGCCAAAGCAGCCGCTCCATTTGAAAGACAGAAAAAAAAAAAAACAACTCCTCATAAGTATTCATATCACTCTCACTAGAGCAACAAGACCGCCTATTGTGGCTCTTTGATGCCACAGTTTTAATTCTGCTGCGTGAACACGTTTGTAAAGGCAGGACGTCTCTGAGTGTGTTTGGCAGCTCAGGCTGCAGGCCGAGAGCTCGCTCCTGCTCAATTATGAATAAGTTAGATGATCAGATCGTGATCACGCCGCCATATGGCATGTTTGGCATCGTTAGCGTGTCAATTTGGGAGTCAAAATTAAGAGTCATGAACCCTCTTTTTCTGCCAGATTTGCCCAGAAAGGAAGTAAATTATCCATCATCACATACAACCTCACAACACGCTCATCTGGTGGGTTTAGAGTTTTAGACTGCTAGGATGCTGGGAGATTTCTGAAGAAAAAGGTGATTTATGTTGAGCTTACATCTGATTTTTAAAGTGGTATTTTGTATGAGGTACTTCTCCATAGTCAGTGTAATAGCTGTGCTAGATGGTGTTCAGCATCTATCGTCTCTTCAGAGTCACCAGACTCCGCTGATAAAATGAGTAATTTCACCTTTCAAAGCACTAAATATAGCGTACACTTAAAATGATATCGTTCTCTTTTAGGAAGGCAAAAAAACGTTTTGCTGCTGCCCCCATCCACAGCAGTACATTACCTATTCTTCCATGTCAGGACTCCTGCCTACTTCTTCAAAACACAGAGCCTGCTGACCATCATCTACTTTAGGTAACACACTGACTATGTATAAGTATCTATACAACCGCACTTTAAAAAATCTGAACGCTCCCTTTAATGTACTAAGAAATTCATAACAATTTGAATATAACTGATGAAACGATTCTCATCTCAACTCAGGGTCCATTTCACTCTTCTTCTGGAGCCTTACGACCTTCTCTTGATATTGCCGTTGTAATGAAAAGGAAAGAAATATATAAACTTTGTATGCTTACAGTACATCTCTAAGAAAACTGATGAAACTCAAACTGCTGATTAAGACTGTGTGTGATGTGGTTTAAAGCTCCAGAACAAGCAAGTAAATGGACCTTAAGTTGTGTCCGAGTTCAAGAACTGTTCAAAGATCGTTATTGTTGTCTGGGGTATACAGAAAGCACTTTTCTTCCTTTTTATAGTAATGTTACACAAAATGCACTGATAACATAATGTATGGAATTCAGACAGAACACAGGAATGAGAACTCGTCGCCAAAACAAAAGCTTTAAAAACTGATGAGGAAGCAGGAGAGAGAAGAGAGGTTTTGGGGCGACCCCCCTCACTAACTGGTGTCTGGACACTTGGTAGGCTTGAGGCAGGGTGTTTTTATTTTCATGTTCTACAGCATAACATTGTGTACAAAATGGAGTTAATATGATCAGAGGACAACATGGGAGAAACAGCACCGCATGGGAATATAGCACCTCCATGTCTCCCCCGCCGAGGCTACAGCACCAGTATGCACCGTGTGCAGGGACAGACCTGGCCGAGTCCCACTGCCACGTTTGGGCCACTGGCAGCGAAAATCTTCTCAGGACAACAACGCAGGCCGGGCCGCAGTCCACAAACAAATCCCAGAGTTCCTCACTGAGGAGATGGACAGGTTTGAGAAATATGGCAGCAAATATCCTTTTAAGGATTCACCCTAAACAAGGGCGTGAGCTTAGCTTATTCTGGACAGATCTTGTTACACTTGGTCGACAAAACGCTGACGTAGAATCAGCATCGAGAGAGAGCTTCTTTTTAAAATTAGCTGCCACTTAAGATATCCAGTTTTACCAGAACCTGTGAATGATCTGAACCTCTGCAGGGACTTGTTCCTGGACAGAATCTGATTGGCTGCCAGATTTTTTCCACACACCAATGGAGGAGACGGTCCGAACACAAACATGAAGCACCACAATGATGGAGAAGGGGCAGTGGGAAGTGCATGGAGATAAAAAAAAAAAAAAACAACACATTGAGCCACTGACCAACAAAAACACCCTTGAACCCAAAGTGTTGGTTGTCAGGAGCTGACGGGGAGACGCCACAGGCCGTTTGATGGAAGGTGTGTAAACTCCTTGGAAGGAGCAGAGTAACGCAGAGCACCGTGCCTCAGCGGCAGCCCGCACACTCCGCCCGAGGCTCCTTCACAATCATGCACAGACGCGTGCGACCGCACACAAACACACCGACACGTCAATCAAACTAATTGCAAGTGGGCCTGCGCGGCACCGGGAGAGGAGAATTGGAAATAAGATAAAGGTTTTAATCAACTGTGGATTTCGACCGCTTAGCAGCGCCGGCAGCGGGGCGCGTGACGTGAAGGAGCTCCAGGCGGGAGCGTGCGGGTCACACACACTGAAAAGATCATAACAAGCTTGGCTTGTAGTTAGAATATGCCCGGGCTACCTCCTACAGTTAGCCACAAAAACCTCCTTCAGCAGAACATGAAAACAAAATTCATAAACAGTATATATTCATATATATATATATGAAAAAAATAAAAAACAACCAAATCAATGTCTTTTTTTGCTTTGAATTTAAACATGTTTTTTCTTTACGTATATATAGATTTGTCTTTTCTTAAACAATAATACGTCACATAATACAATGGCAAATCAGTTTGGAGATAATCTAAATATTTCTTACTGAAACATCAATGTAATGACATAGAAGAAGCACAATGATTTCGAGTGACTTCAAGGCTATCCCTATATTCAAAAGAAAAGTAGCCCGACAGGTGGAACGGTACATTATTTCCTCTCGCGGCGTCCTACTTGAACCTGTCTTGTACATAAGGTGGCAGACGTGATGACCGAGGTAACTGGTCATTAACACGGAGCTCAGAGAAAACACTACATATATACATGACAGACAAAAAACAACAGACGAGATAAACATCAGCTGATCGAACATAACGGAGAGGATTTTCAGGAGCAGAGAACTGTTCCGCTATGAAATGGGCGAGCGTGTGAGTTTATTAGCTGGTGTTGGTTTTAAATAACTCTGGGGTAAATGAAAGGATTCGCTGTGAAATGCCAATGCGTTCAAGCAAATTTGATACAATGCAGAAAGTAAATGCTGTTGGTAGAAACATTTGCAGGACATTTCTATCGATTTCAGCCCCGGGTGACAAAGAGTTGGTCCATTTATCACTACAGAGTGAACATCTGTAAACTATTTGGCCTTTTGATGCTGTTTCCTGCCTCTGAACAAACAGAGAGGCTGGAATTTAAATGAACACATTCAAATAACAAATCAGATTTTTTTTTTTTTTTTACCAATCCCACTCTTGACCTCTTTTTACCTCGTCAGTAACACACGATCACAAGGACTCTAATGAAAGCTCGAGTCGAAGCTTTGCTTGCATGTTCCCAAGTGACTAAAGTGTGCAGTGCACATGAAACAACAAAGGAGTGACCTCATCAAGTGCTTCTTACTCATTCTGCCCTTCTCCAAAAACTTAAGGGGCAAAAAAATGGTAAGCGATCTCTGGGTGATCAAATATTTTCTTTCTGCTATTACGTTTTTTCTTTAATACCAGTTAAAGGAGCAGTGTGTAGGATTTAGTGGCATCTAGTGGTGAAGATAGTAACAAATTGAATAAATCTTTGCTCACCCCTCCCTTTCCAAGCATGTTGGAGAACCTTTGGAGGCCTTAACTTCAGGTTGTCCGTTCCGGGCTACCGTAGAAACATAACTTGAAGTTTCAGGTGATTATACACTAATGAAAACATAGATCCTCCTAAATCATACACTGCTCCTTTAAGAACATTTATCTCCTCAAAAAAGTGTTTTTCTCACATCCTCGTATTTCCTTTTATAAGCAATAAATTTAGAAACAGGTCTTGTGGAAGATATAAACTCAATAGAAGTAACCACACAGGTACCAAGTGCTCCGTTCCACACATACAGTGCAAGTGCCTCACTTTTGGTTTTCAGCCCTCCCCCTTTGGGTAACAGATCATCAGGATACGTAAACACAAAGATATTTTGCTCCCTTTGGGAAGGTGTGAATGTTGGTGGAGGAGGAGGGCAGTCTGTCTCTCTGTGTGCGGTGAAAGGTGTTTGTTTTTGTGGCCTTGCACACTGCTGACTTCAGGCTTCCAGTGCTGTCAGGATGGACTCTCAACACACTTTCTTTAGCAGGTGGTAGGTAAACAGTCTTTGTTTCGCCAAAAGAGAGAAAAAAAATCTACATCAACGACAGTAAACATGGTAAACACGTTAACAAAAACCCAAAACATAGAGAGTAAGATAAAGGAGTTTTTGGTTGTAAAGTTGCCGTGTAGTGAAAGAGAGAAGCTGTTTGCAGTATATACCCAGGTTTTAGCTGCTGGTTTTTGCTTTCTTTAGACTCACATCCCTGATAAAACAAAGAAAATGAACCAACTGGATAAAAAGGTGAAATAGAAAACCGTTTCTGTCTTCTGTTGATTGTGTGGGAATACCTGTTTGTTTTCTTGTTTGTTTGTGTGGTAAATCACTGGCATGGTCCATCTGCTTTCCCTGACTGTAAAATGTATCTTTTCTTTTTTTTTTTTTTTGCATTGATCATTCACCTTTTGTGTGTCTTTCTCTCTACATGTGAACCTGTGGTTCCCGGCTCTGCCGTACATTCCCCCGGGGCTGTCAGGAGTGAAGAACAGGTGAGAGGCTGTGATGTCGGTGATGAAATATCACCTCAAAGAGTCCCGAAATAAAACAAGTTGAAGGAAGAACAAAAACTGCGAGCTTTACCTCCACGATTTCTCATAACGTTCTTCAAAAACTGCAGCAAAGAGGCCCGTTCTTCTTTTAGATAAAAAAGAGAAGATTTTTTTTTCTTTTGACAAAACACACAAAAAAAGCTTTTGGCCTTTTTTTCTGGACCCCTTCTCTGACTTTCCAATAAAAACCAGAGCTTTACAAAACATAGAAAGATGCAACACTGAACCCAACATAAAAAACGGGAGAAATCTTTAGACCTATTTTATCTTTACACTGTTTAGCTGCACTGGGATTTCCCAAAAACTGGGAATAGTGGGAATGGTGAGGCAGTACTGGGAATCCTGGACGGCATTGTAAAAGTTGACTCCGCTGTCTTTTGGTTCCATCCGCAGCTGGAGTTCAGAGGAGCGGAGGGGGAGAGGACGGGGGCGGAACCAGAGCTTGACGGACAGTTGCGATTTTGAGCTGAAGAAAACCAAATGCATGCAAAATGAAGCCCCTCCCCCTCTCTCTGGCGAAAGGCAGCAGTGCCCGTTGGCGTGGCGCACTGTGAAGTTGATGGGGGACGTTCAGTCGGTGAATCTCTGGCAGGCCTTCTTCCAGCGGCAGGCGGTGCACCACATGTCACGGTTCTCCATCCCGTACACCTTACGGCACTTTTTCCCTTCGCCGCGCACCTTCCGACTGAGGAGGAGAAAAACAGATCGAAATGTCACGATGGAGAAGATCGGCATCTAGAACTACCACCAATGCTGCCGAAACCTGCTACAACAAACGGGTTAAAAAAGAAAAACATTCAGTTAAAACATATCCAAATAAAAACCAACACCTTTGGACAGAGCCAGGACAAACTTCTTATCTGACTCAAGAAAAAAAGTGCATTTCTCAAAAACTATTTTCTTGAAGGGAAACTTTGGTCGTTTTTAACCTGGACCTTATTTCCTGAGTTATAATATCTAAGTGCCTAATGGGAACGACAACTGTTGAACTTGACCCAGCATTGCTGCAAACGTGAAATGTCTTTGTAGCAATTGCACACCGTCAATGTACTTCCACTGAAAGTGCTTTGTGGCAAAACAAACACGGACTAAAACGTTTTTCTTTACCTTTAGCTTGTTTTGCACTTCGTTATTACTCGCTCAAGTAAAAGCTGCTTTCACTCAATACTGCACCAGTTTAAAAATGATTGTCCCCATTAGTCAGTTAGACACAAAAACATGAGGAAAAAAGGTTGAAAAATGATTTTGTGTGTAAGTATGGCCCCGGGGGTTTTTCACAGGAACATGGCCTTTTCTAATTGCAGCTAAATTACCATCAACAAACAACAATGTTCTAACGTGGATAATAGGAAACACCATTCAGATCATACGATCTGAAACAGCTTGGTTCCTTATTGAAGTGGATTAGGCAGAAAAGACGCTGATTGATCGTGACTTATTTTTAATTAAGAGTCATTCAGCTGACTCGTGACCTTTTACCACATGTGTTCTTTACACAGTGAGGTTTAATTGAAGTAGAAAATTATATTAGATGCTTGGTAATATCTATAATGTGCCTTCAGTTTATTCTTCCTTTAATTAAAAAGAAAGCAGTGGGGCTCCAGTACCTGAGGGCAGTGGTGGCTCTGGGAGGGGACGACAGGACGGCGATGGTCTGGGAGCGCTGCTCGCCGAAGCCCTGGCTTTTACTGGGGGACACCTGAAGAGGAAGACACATATTTGGGATTATAAACACCCAAATGTAACATGACGTGAATGTGGCTGACAATAAACGCTTGCATTCAGAATTCCTCACCGTGGTCCCGGTAAAAGTGACGGGCGGTGACTGCCAGGAGATGCTAAAGCTGGAGCTGTTGGTGGGAGTGAAGCTGGTGGAGGCCGAGTTACTGCTGCTGGACGGGATGGACACAGGAGCCGTGGCCTGAGGGCAGAGGTCAAAGGTCAAAGGTGAGGATGGTGGTATTTTCTACCCAAATGGAACAATGTAGGTGGAGCAGCAGAATTTACGAAGCATATTTCATTATCAAAGAAATTAGTTTTAAACCTGCGTGCCTGCTGTGAGGGTTCGACCAAAAACTCTTTTTATGTTTAGTTTCTGTTGTGTTGAAGCCATACGACATATAACAGGCTCTCTTTATAACAGACTCTCTTTTTCCGTATTCTTTTGTTGTTTGCAGTGGCAAACAACTTTTCCTGCTGGATTTTTCTCCACTGAATCAGGCTTCCAACATCTGAAAAGACATGCATGTAGCTACACACAAGCAGGTGTCACATTCATTGATGGATCGTGCCATTACTCCACCTACAATTAGCTGCTCAAACCTGCTGCTGTGTGTCGATACAGCACAACTGTTAGCACAGCTGCTAACGGGAGCGAGGGACGGTGAGTCGCTGTGACATCATTAGTTTTTTTGTAAACACTGTAACACATCAGCAGGATAATGAGGACCCTGATAGTCGTGTGTGAGAGACGGTATTGGCATTTTGTGAGTGCGTGCTTTGGTGCATATTGATCCAGAGAGCGCATCGATTGCGTGTGTCGTACACTGATCTTAATCTTGGCGGCGCTCACCTGGTAGGCGTGGTCCGTGTGGATGAGGTAGAGTGCGCTGGGCGCAGAGCGGCTGAGCGGGGTGGTTCCACCAGCGTGAGGCTCCTTGGTGTCAGAGGACTGTGGAGGTCTGTGGGAGTCCGACAGCTGGCAGAGAGACGGGAGAGGAGAGGGGGGAGGGGGAGGAGGAGAGAGGACGGACGGGGACACCGGGGACAGGCTGCTCAGCCCGTCAGCCACAGAGTCCGTGTTGAGTTTGATCTCCGTGTAGTAGAAGTCTTCCTCGCCGTCGCTGCAGTCCGAGTCACAGTTACGCCTTCGAAACAGAGGAGGACACAAACAGTGAGGGGTGATGGGGAGAGGGAACACATCACACGTCCCTGTGAATGCTGATTACTCCACATGTTCAGCAAAACGTGTCAAAGCAATCACACAGGACCCCCGACTCCCCCGGCAACATTAATGTCATCCCTCCAACCGACAAAACACCTTCATCTGCAGTTAATCAGTGTAAGACCTCCGCTTAATTGAATGTCAGTATGAATGTGTGATTCATCCGATATCATTGTTCTCCGCCTTCACCCACTCTCCCCGCGCAGGAAGTGTTACCGTGGCGATAATCCATCAACCATTAATCTGCTGTTTTGACAATGAAGCTGGTTTGAAGGCTGAGAGAGGAAGTTAAAAGGCTTTTTTTTAAGGCTGTGAGTGGACTGTAGTTACTGTAAGGTAGGCAGTGTGTGTGTGTGTGTGTGTGTGTGTCTTACCCCAGGTGGATGGTGCGGATGTGTCTCTGGATGCCAGCGGCCGTGCTCAGCACCTTGCCACAGTTCTTCCACAGGCACTTGAACATCACCTTCATGGAGTTCTGCAGGAAACACACAAAGCAAAGCAGCTACAGTCACAAGACAAAGGAGCTCATAAACGGTTTCATGTTGACAGATTTATGTGGTTGTTT